>JAFELO010000977.1:129825-141879 GCA_017140195.1 Eumaeus atala
ACACTATAGGATTGAGATATTTTACTAAACAGTTCCAATCTCTATCATCAGATCTTGGTAGAAGACAGCCAAGATCTGGATAATACTTACACAAATAAACACTTCGTCAAAACAGATTATGCCCAAACGTTGACGTAGGGTTGCGATGATTTATTACACAATTCCCATAGTTGCCTTGCGCCAGTGAAATCAGATCTGTACAATGTTTCCTTACTGTTGTCAGATTTGTTTGTCTTACGTGTAGTTAACACGGGACGGCGCGCGGCGTACTGCAGATATTTTCGAGATCTGAAGATAAACTATTAACGAAATTTAGTTTTACCTTCCAGCCTAATCGCCATAATTGATATAGGAAACAAAGTACCCAAAAACTGCTTGTGTGTATGTGATGAATTTTGTCAAATCTGAACAGGTTTACGCGCGGCATTCACCTATGGATAGAGCAATTCTCTAGAAAGGTTTTAGTGTACAGCTCGGCCGCTGTTTTTCACGGGCGAAGTAGGGCGGACCGTTAGTTAACTATTATATGCGCAATGTACATTTTCAGAAACACCCGGCAGACCAAAGTTAAAACTGGAGCCACGGACAGTAAAGGAGCCATTGAATTCGCTCGCATCCACGAGCCAGGCCTCTTCAATATTTGGAGGAGCGAGGCCGCGTGAGGAGCGACTGAAAGAGCTTTCGGGGGAATAAACATCTATTCCCATTCATACTTTTACCGACTACTTCTCTTTCCCTGTGTGTAAATGTATCGCCCCGATACCAGTACATTACGTATTTTTCGATATTAATCAAAATGGTCAATAATTATGCGGTAAATCATTTAAATGCTTTTTGTTAGGTTGTGAGGTTGTAAATCATTTTTACTGTATTTTATTATGTATATTATATGTATCAGGTTGATTTTACCACTACCTAACTCTTAACGTGTAAAGTAAAGCATTTAAAATTTGATTATAAATTGCTTGCATTATAATATGTCAGAGCTTGTTTGTTTGTTAAGCTTATGTAATTATTTTCCATAGTTTAAAAATGCCTTTTCATTTGTATTTTGTTTTCCATCTTTTATTATATTTGCATAATTTGTTATATGGATTATTTTTATTTATGTCAATCTATTATCTGTAATATTCACAAAGTAATTTAAGTTGATGGTAATATGAATATGTTTATATTATCATTGTAAATTAATCCAGTGATTAAGTGGATTTATATTTCATTAGATATCGTGTAATTGTGTAATATCATAAGTTCCATGGCAAAAAAAAAATCGCAAAATTGTAACAAATCATAGAAAAATTAATAAAAAGTGAACTCTTTGTATTTATTATTTGTAACCTTTTTCCCTACCAATAAATTTAAGTATTTTGCAAACATTTTGAATGGGGTCGGGTAAGGGGTCAAACAGGTGCGTTCATGTGATAGCGGCGGCAGCATCATGGTCACCAGTGTCCTGTGAAAACACCCTTAGTCCGATTATTCATATAATGGGGTGGAATGGTACAAAAAGAAAATAGAAAAAACTTTATTTAAAAGGTTTTTTTTATTTAACATTTTATTTGCATGAACTAATACCATGTTGTTGTATTAAAAGTGAGCCAGGGAGTTATAAGTAATGCCATATCTCTCCCCAGAGATATACCTGGTCCACAAAGTATGTACAAATGTTTCATGCTCTTGAATTTATTCATCTACAATTCATACATGTTTCCATTTCCCACATTGACTTGTCCTCATAGGCTATCTCAACAGGTGACATCATTGGAATTTCTCAATATAATCTTGTCATATAGTGACACTTTCACTTGAAAATTTAATTATGAGAATGCATAGTGCTTAACTATATTTCAAGGTCATCATCAGGGTCTTCTTCATCCCAATCATCCACGGCATCAGGCTCATAATACACTTTACCCTGTCCCTCATTAATCTTACTCATATATGGTAGTTTTAATTTGTGTTTCTCCAATTGTTGAATTTGGTCTGTTTCTATTTTAAATGTGGATAGATTGCTGGGTAACGTCTTTTCCGGTTCTTCTACTTTATTAGTGACCTTTGGAACAGGATTTAATTTCAATATTCCATTAATACTATCATATGATAGCAATTCCTCAGTCTTTGTGATTTTTCCTCCTTTTTTAATTTGAATTTGAATTCTGTTTGAATCTACTGTATCAAATGAGACTATAGCATTTACCAAATGATGTAGTTGTGTTTGCATTTTGGATGTTGGTGACAGGCAATCTTTATGAAGAATCAAAATAATTTTACTTGTTGAAAAATCACTTTGGATGTTTCTCAGATAACTTATACATTTGTGCCAACCTAGATCAAGAGCCATTTGATTCACAGAATCAATGAAACATACAGAATCTACATTATCTAATTGTAAATTATAGTTACTTGGAAATTTATCGAAACATTGTGTTTGTATTCCACTAAACACCCTTTTCCAGATAACTGCCGGTTGTTCATAGCATATTACATTTAATCTTTTTGTGGTTTGGACCATATTTAGAATAAGTGGAATAACATTTTTGCTATAATCATCTTCAATTAACATAGAAGATTCTGAGTTTAACTTGTAGAGAGACATTTGTGCAAAAATATTTAATTTTAAATTAAATATAAAACTAACCCGTATGAACTTTTTACAACTTTGAGGTTACATTGTTTCACAAATCGGGAAATACTGCTGAAACTTTGCTCATAATAATAAAAGTGATAAATGACTATTTCAGCATTGCTTTTACTTTATACTGAATTAGTAACCATCATATTTACACAAAATTAAGCAATAGGTAATTTCTTATTCTTCAGGTGGTCTCCCTTATACGTAATTTCTATTTTTTCGGTTTTCAGTTGTCACTGTCACACGTCAGTCTATCGTAAATGAATATATTATATGTCGCAGTCGGATTGTCCTAATCGCCGTATATCCCTACGGCTAGCCACTTACAAACAGGACCGTTTTATTTTGAGGTGGATCAACGATTGGCCGGATTGAATACGGCTGAATGAAATTACGCCCGAAATATTTCGTCGTGAAATATTTCGGGCGTAAGTAAACTCCTGGTCTTCTTCACAGTAATCTGTGAGGGCTACGGGCATCGAGGCGGACCTCATAACCCGGGTTCGCCATCATGGCTTATGGGCTGTGTGGTGTGTTGTCGGAGCGCGAAGCTCGACTGTTCGGAGCGCGATGCACGACGACTGTTCGGAGCGCGAATCTCGACGAAAGTTCGGAGCTCGGAGCTCGACGAGAGTTCGAAGCTCGACGACTGGTCGGAGCGCAGCTCGACAATTGGTAGGAGCGCAGCTCGACGATTGGTAGGAGCGCGAAGCTCGACGACTGTTTGGAGCGCGCATCTTAGAGGCTAAAGATCATAGCCGCTATGTTAAAGAACGTCTCACATTGACGATCCGGCTAATCGTTAGCGCGCCACAGAACAACACATGCATGGAGAAAAAATAGATAGAGAAGGGATGGCTATACGAGGGTGAGTGGCCGTCTTGGCTAACAGAAAAGGAAGATATTCAATTAATGTCAAGACGATTGATCTTCTGATTCTAGTATATTTCCTGGGCTAGTGCAGAGATATCACCTTACCATCTGGTGAATGGTCGACCAAGAGGCCTAATCCAGAAGTGGATTTATAAGGGCTGCTAATGATAATGATCCTAATCCGTGGTTTTATAAAAAGTTGACAGACCGATGAGTGACAGACGACAGTTCACCAGTTGTAGATTTAGCTTTCATAATTTTAAGAGTTTACAGCTTTTCTATTTGCCTAGCTAGCGTATTGAGTGCGTATTATAACCCAAATTATAAATATGATAATTACAATGAAGCAAATACTAAGAAACAGACCCTTTATTCGGAATATAGCTTATATTCCTGCGTATGTTCCACCTGATATACAGGACACCAAAAACCTGCGTGATTTTATTTGTCGGCACGATAAACTTCTAGTGATCACTGGTGCAGGAATATCAACAGAATCGGGTATAGACTATTGTTACTTTATGTGTAGTAGTGAAGTATGTGTTGTTTAGAAGGGGCAATATTTATATTATCCCTTCTAAACAACATTATACTCAATATTTAATTATACTCAAGACGGTTTGAGTGACACAACCTAATCAGACGCATATTTAATTGATTATCATCTAGAATTTTACATAGTCAATCTAAGGTCTTTAAATATGAAAGTGTAAAACTTAGTATCATGCTATGTGCAGTGAAAATGCAGCTCTCACTTCTTGCATACAACAGAGTGACGGCTAATGGCTATGCTGTGATGGTTTGTGCGTTGTGTGTGTTTCTGGTGGCCGTTTGGAGGGGAGGAGGATTGGAGGGCAACACATCTGTATAACTATTATGTGAATGTCTATGAGCATCATGTCATAAAAGAAATGTACTGTCAATTATCAAAACAATAAGATAATTATTACATACCAGCACCTTAATGCTTTACTAATTGCTAGTGCCAGTCACCAGAAGTCTATGCTTACTGTGCCCTTTTTTGCATATCATAGATACTTTTAAAATTAATATCTAGAGTTATAAAAAGAATATTTAAAATATAAAGAATAAATCATGATAACCATAATATGAACATAAACTAAAATATTGCAGGTATTCCAGACTATAGATCTGAAGGTGTTGGTTTATATGCTCGTAGTAATCACAAGCCCGTACAGTATCAGGAATTTGTTAACTCTCCAAAAGTTAGACAAAGCTACTGGGCACGAAATTTTGTAGGTTGGCCACGGTTTAGTTCTGTAGAACCTAGTGGCACACACTTTGAAATAAAAGAAATGGAAAAGGTAAAAAGAAAGTCAACTACAAGTGGTAGGTAAATGAAATGTGTATTTGATAAATATATAATATTGTATATAGAGTGATTACATTTAGCTAAATTCTACTAACTATACACATTGTGTTCCTTATTATATTCTTAATAAAACATCATTTTTCAAATAAATTTTACTAGCTGTGCTTCATGGTTTCACCCATATCAGTTTCAATGTGGAGGTAAGTGTTGAACTCATACTAAGCACACAATTATTTTTTTTTGAAAATTTGTTAGAAGTTCGACTTCCTCGTTGTGGCACCAGACTTATATTTAACTAGACAACATTGCCATATGTAATGGCACAGTGGCAGTTCTACAATAGTTTTTAATTTTTATTGATCAACATAAAATACATTATACTTTCAGGTGGACTAACTTACATATCTGTGGAAAATTTCATTAAAATAAGCCCAGTCATTTTAGATTAATATAAATGTAGATATCCCTAAACCTGAAGACAAAAAAGTCTTCGTACACAGTCGAACTGTTGAGGCTGGACTAGCGCCGCCAACCAGTATTAGGTCCCTCCGAAAAAAAAAGAAGAAAAAAAAAGTTGATATTAAATAATTACATTTTTTTAGAAAGGAAAAGTAATTGCAATAGTGACTCAAAATGTAGACAGATTGCATCACAAGGCTGGCTCTGATAATATAGTTGAGCTTCATGGTTCAGGATATGTTGTCAAATGTCTCAATTGTCCATATGAGATATGTAGACATGCATTGCAAGATATATTATATAAAAAACATCCAAACATGAAAACTAACTTTTCTATGATACGTCCTGATGGGGATGTAGAACTATCTAAAGTAAGAATCTTTTGGTTTGCTTAATTTATATTCCAAAATTCTATGGACAAATAACTTAGCATTTTGTGATTTTCTTTGTATCATAAGTACGTAGGCAAATATGTAGTTAGTTTCCCATAAACATCAAGGTATATATAACATATGTATTATCCTCATTCCCTTTGTCCCTTCAATGTTTTACTGAACTCTCACAAATCACATGACATGCCAGATTTATGAAGAGGTCTGCAACAAATTGTACTAGTAATCTAACATTGAAATTTTCGCTTCACTTTCAATTTAGATTTCCAGTTGCATTTTAAGGCATAAAATATCTCTTAGGTCTCCTTTAATTATGACCCTAAAAGATGCAAAATACTTTATATATTTTGCTATCCTATTGTTACCACAATTTTGCTACCATGCAACAATAGATAAGTTGGCAATGGCGAATAATTAAATGTGTTTCAGGAAGATGTGGAAGCATTTGAGGCACCCACTTGCCCAGAATGTAGTGGGCCTTTAAAACCCGATATTGTATTTTTTGGTGACAATGTTCCTAAGTCCAAGGTGAATTTAGTAAGAAATTATGTTTCAAACAGTGATGCTGTACTTGTTTTAGGATCAAGCTTAACTGTATATTCCAGTTATAGAATAATTTTACAGGCAAAAGAAGAAAACAAGAGTGTTGCTATATTAAACATAGGTCCTACTAGGGCTGACAATCTTGTAGATTTAAAAATTTCTACAAAATGTGGCGATATACTCACTGGAATATCTCATTTTATATGACGAATTTTTCATATGTACATAATGTTAGTTAATTAAAACTTCCAAATACACATTGTATTTATATTATTCAGTTGTTGTTTATATTAAGAGTAAACTATAAATTAAGTAATTTTTAAGTGAAATATAAATTAATGGGTTTGATCTAAAACTCTGAATATATGTGATGGTTGGGTTGTTTAGTGCTTTCAATTGAATTGTTCTAGGCTATTAGTTATATAAGATTTTGTGTCTGAACCTTCACAAACCTGAATAGCAAATATATTTGTTAACATTCTGCAGTGTAAAAGATCTTGTGCAAGTTACTAAGATATCTTGAAAACTTAAGATATCTTGTAGTTTAAGTCCAATTTTGGTGAAAAAATGAAAAATGTAATTTATATTGATAAAAAATATTTTTAATTGACTTTTATTATTATGTTAAAAAGTGAAATAAAAAAATAAATTTGTTTGCAGTCAGTTATAAAAATTGTTCAATTCTACACTTTTTATTTGCTCAATATATTCTAAAGAGACACAGCAGTGGCCAGTCCACCTCAGCTCTTTTTTCTTACATTCTCAATGCTTGGTAAGTGATAATTATTATGTTAATTGGTTTGAGACATCTGGGTTAAAATGATCAGTCAATTTTCTATGATATACATTCTTCTTTTTTACCACATACACTAAGTAATTGTTAAAGGGCTACACCCAGGGTTTTAACATATCATCATCATCAGCCCTTATAGGTCCACTGCAGGACATAGGCATCTTTCAATGAACGCCTAGACGACCGACCTCCTGCTTATCACATCCATCCCAGACCAGCTACTGCACGGAGATCGTCTTCCCACCTGGTGAACGGTCAACCAACACTTCTTTTTTTATAAGCGGCCTCCACTCCAGAACCTTACTGGCCCATCTGCCATCTGTTCTTCTGAGTGTGTGATCAGCCCATTGCCACTTCAGCGAGCTTATTCGTCGCGTGATATCGGATACTTCAGTTCTCTGGCTTATGGCTTCTTTACGATTTCTGTCGGACAGAAACACCCAACATAGCAAATGCACACACACACATGTAACACAACTGATGTGGGATACCTAACATAAATGAACCGACACTTTACCTCTATTATTTAAACATACTACTATTCATTTAACTAGTTCCTATATTTTTAAATTTACGGTAATAATTTAGCGTAAAATTTGTTTGTTTTATGTCAAATTATATATGTAGTATAATGTATAACCACATTTTATAATTTGTATCTAAATATTCGGCCCTGATATATCTCGAAGTCAGTGGTGGCGCTATCATACGCGCTCGATAAAGTAGTAAGCTGTTCAGATATAAGTAAAGAGCAAACGCGTCACGTGTCTAGCAGCTACAGCAGGGTCGCGACGTGAAAGAATTTCATACCTGTTATTACTGTCTCTGACGGTTTCCTATTAAAACTTTGCCTTTCGCACGGAATAAGTCCTGGGAGCGGGACGCAATATTTTTGTAATTCTAGATCATTGGTCCAATATCTGGCGAAGGCACATACATACAGGTTTCGGTATAGATGGTCCATAGAGATAATGTAACAGTAGAGCAGGGAAGCCAGCCTAAAACGCATCGATCAGTCACAAAAAAAATCGAATGTGGCTTACAATCAGTCTGTAAATGTTTTTAGTTTTCATCTGCGTAATGCGTCTGCGAGTTTAAATAGACGTCTATGTCTAGCTGTCTAGTTATGTATTCTCCTTTTCCTTCTCTATTAACCAAACACGGTTACTCGCAGTCATAGGTCTGCCAATGATTGCCCTATTCCATCTAAGGTTATCCGTATGTAAAAATAAAGTTGTATTGATTTTAGCTAAACCTGAAAAGTAAAGTGCGGTACTGACTTGCGGTAGAACTTTGACCTTTAAGTATGGAACTTACGTCAAAATTCTATCTCCATTAGTGAAATCCAATAATAGAATATTGTAAACAGACATTCATATTGTTAAGCTAATCAAGGAAAAAATTCAAGTTTGTCGTATTTTCATTTCTGAGGGTCGTGACCACTCTGGCTCTCTGGCCTTTCTATTCTAGGATAGATGTATGATCGCCTATGTGTTACAGTTGAGCGCTTGTAGGATGGGACCCATCAAGCGGGTGGGCGCTCTACCCCTGCTCCATTAAGGATTAGGCACTATATATTGTGGGTTTAGGTACAATCACGTATATAGGAGAAATACAAAGTAATAAATAATTTCTGCAGTCTTTTTTTAGCATTCACAAATAACGGTGCGCATTTTTATAAACTTTAGCTACATTCCTCAATCAGAACCTTCTGGAAATATCATACTTTACAAAGCAACAAGTTTGCATTCCACTAGCGTTATTTCTGAATAGCCATACATATGCAATTTATTAAAAATTAAGTGTAGGTAACACTAGTCACTAAAATATACAAAAGATTTGCTATAATTTAAATTTGAAAGGAGCAGACTTTGGATTTGGCAGTAGTAATATGACAGCACAGTGAGAAAAAAAAAACAGAAGTAAAGAAAAAGAAAACGAAACAGATCATTAGCTTATTATTTATCTACACAATACCAGGAGTCCATATCACATTCAATTGTTTTGTTAAAAAACCAAAGATTCTAAGCTCTAAAATATGTTATTATCACACAAATTAATAAAATCTGATATAATTTCTAAATGTTGTCAAATAATAATTAAATCCTTAGGTACTTTTGACAAAGATGTATAACGTTTAATTGATGTACGTGTACACAGGATAGCTTCGGAACAATAGAGAGATAGTTCTAGTTGGTTCCTCTCATCAGAGAGAGAGAGAGAGAGAGAGAGACATCTTTCTCTGCTAATCTAGATTAGTAATGTCTAAAGTGGTCATTAGACATACATAATAAAACGAGCACTCTATGGCAACTAGACAATTGATAAGTTTATAAAAAACATGAAATAATTTTACAAAAAACACATAGTGTTATCCTGCGCGCACTATACTCCAGTCATGTACATATGTACGCGTTGAGCTCATTTTTCTATTTTAGATTTTTTGAATTTGGTTTTTTCATTCAACAACTGGCACTCTTTGGATGTTCTGTAATTAATTTACCGCTACAAAATTTACGTAATTAGTAAAGATATTTTTTGTACCGTCTATGGAGTTTTAGGTCAAAATTTTAAATGGCAGTATTCTATCACATAGCTGTAAGTTGTCACATTTTTCATCACTCTTTCAAAATTTTGAAGTTTTATAAGTTCGCACGGAATGAGTTGTGCTTTTAAGACTATTGCAGGATAAGTAATGAAATTTTTCTGTGAGTTCCTATTTGTTATATAAGTATTGCCTGAAAATTAAGTACCTACACAATTATATTGGTATTTGTGGCAGAAAAGTAAGTTCATGTTATAGAAAATTACACCAATGTTGCTCAACTACAACGGACAATTATTTTGTGTATGTAACGTGTATAAAGTGTATGTAAAATGTATATTCACTTGTTCCCGAGGAATTCTTAACCACATATTTTCCAAATGATTTTAGCATAGACTCTTAGACTATTGAAAGCTGCTATAGGAGCTTTGTCTAATATACGCTATTATTTCAAATTATTTTATAGAAACAAAGTTCGAAAAATGTACCGTTATGATGATTAATTATAAACAATAGAAATGCTCCATTTAGTCGTACAATAACACTTTTAACAAATAAGTTCAAAACAAAAAACTCAAATAATTAAACTATGATCGAATGGAAGTTGAATGACTGTTTGATATGCAGTTAAACTGCAACAATCTTTAACCTAATGTGATTGTTATTAATTCAAATTGAAGTTCCATTCCTATTTCTCATATTCATTCAAATCGAAATTGTATTCATCAGATTGGTTATCGAAATATGAAAGATTAAGTTAGGTTATTCATCATTTAATAATTATTATTGCTTCTTGACTGTACTTCTAGCTTACATCAAAATCAAAACTGCAACGGCATAAGTAACGGTCTATTAACATACAGCTGTGGAAGTATTTACTTTAACAATGTGTAATTAAATGCAATTGTCTATTTAATATTTCCAAGTATTTTGTATTTGTAAAAAATGTATAATATCAAATACACTATTCTCACTGTGTTCCTAACAACCGGAAATTTTTATAAGACGATTATGATCGACTTCGGATAGTTAACCTATGTACCTTAATCAGTAATGGGGTTGTGGATTCAATTTGAACACAATATTCAAATCAATCAGCAGTCTTAATATTACAATGAAAAAATGTTCTGTCACTACATTACAATGAATTGTCTCTAATCATTATCATTATAAGAAGTAATCAGCCTGTGGCTTCTTAGACGGAACACCTCTGGACTCCTGTGGAGCCGCTTCAAATATTGTAAATTCACGTTGAAGATTTTCATTTAATTCTAGAATCGCAGCAACATTTCCACATCTGAAAGTAACAAACATTAAATCTGAAATATGTTGTATCGGGCTCTGTGAAGTTCTTACTGTTGCAGAGTAAAACCCATCCCAGACAAGAGGCAGCCTTTTGTATATGCTATTATTTTATATAATATTATACTATAAAAAGTAATGATAATGAAGTAAGAATCACTAAGTGTCAATGTCACTTCAAGTCAAAATGACAAGTTATCTGGTAACTGCCTCTAGAATAGCTATGGACTGACCAGTGAAAACAGATGATGACTTAGGACATTTAAAACTGAGGAGAGTATTATATTTGGGGATCCAAACTGCCGAACCCACATGGCCTTCTAGTGAAAGTTTGGAGGCATCTGTGTATATAGGAAGCCAATCACTCCAATCCTTTTCTATAATACCATTAAAAATTGAATTGGAACCTGAATCATTTTTGGACACGCCAAAATTTAATAGAATCCGAGGACGATGCAACAAAACGTCATATGCCGTGTGAAAAATTGGAAAACGAGAACATAGAAATAGGGGTTCGGAAAATTAGTTAATTTTTGAAAACTCTTAATTAAACAAGGGGAATTTAATTTATGCCAATATTTGTTATTGACCATCAGATCAATCAAATTTTGAAGTTCTGGTGGAAGAGGAAGATCAGAACGAGAAGAGATTCTAAACATATATCTATCTGATAAAAATTGTCTGCGTAAAAACAGTGGAGATTCGAGGTCAACCTGGAGAGCATTCGTAGGGGAAGATTTCATGGCTACTAGTATTATGCGTAAGCATTGATATTGAGTTTTATCTACTTTTCCTAGAGAAACCTTGCTACATGTTTCCAAGAGAAAACAACCATAATCAATGAATGTAGAATGTCACCACCTAAACAAAACTATAATTTTCACTGACTCATCGAGTACTCTCCAAGCCATCGGGTCAAACCAGTTTGTTTCTAATTCTAAATTTCCTCTTATTTTATAATTAAAAGAAATTCTGTACAAATGTTTTTCTAGTAGCATTGAGGTTGTACTAGCTTGGTTACCTAGTCATAATGGTATTCTCGGCAATGAAATTGGGGATCAATTTGCCAAAGACGCCATATCAAATGGCTGCCTAGATCATAATATAAGTTATTTTCACGATCTCTTGAGCTATCCAAAACTAGATCTTGTTAAGCAGTGGCAAACAAATTGGTCTAATAGT
>JAFELO010000977.1:142039-156241 GCA_017140195.1 Eumaeus atala
TACTCCCCTACATTTAAACAGATTAGGAATTATACAATCTCCTTTGTGTGACTGTGGACTTGAGGAGGGTTCAGCAGACCATATCCTTTTCAATTGCCCAAACCACAGAGTTTCTTTGTACACCATCCTTCCTAGGAACATTCCTAAGCCTATTAACACTAAAACCTTGCTATATATGTCTTCTAATAACTATAAGCTTTTATCCCCTCTATGTCATTATATCCGCTCAAACAACATTAAATTGTAAATTGTCTCTTTTTTTATTATTTTTTGTGTATGTTTGTGTATGTCCTGTAACGTTTTCCTTTGTCCTTTTTAGATTATTTACATTCAAACAAGATATTATAATCTCATCACTTTGGCATAAATTTGAAACCAAAATCATCAATCTTGAAAATCAGTGCTCTTTCAAATGCTGTTATATCTGCATATAATATCAAAATACCTGTAACAGTAGTTTGGTGCAGACCACACAGTAAGAACAGTCTCGTTGAAATGCCACTTGTAGCCTTCCATGACCAGCTGATGAGCTCGGCAGATCATGTCTATGTCGTTGGACACATTGAACTGTGCGACCACATCTGAGCCAAACAAATAGCCGGCACCTCTAGGAGAAACTCCCCAACCTTGTGTGTCTGGAAAAAGCATGACAAAAATCATTTCCATGTTTGGCGATAGTGTATATTAAATGTAAATTTGTATCAGAATTACATATGGGAGTAAAACATGGCTTTGCCTTTGATGTTTGGTCTATATAATGGGATGAACCCAACTCTGAACTTGAATATACAACCATGGCATACTATAGAATTGTGCCATGAGAAATCAAGTCTAGGTAACATTGTTACTATTTATGAATGATATCATATTCTAATTATTATGTATGAAAGAATTTGAAAATTACTTTACAGAGAGCAACAAAAACTGGAGATTGAGAATTAAATATTTTGTAATTTATTTCAAATACTACATAGACCCTTAATCTACTGTAGATCTCAGTTTTTAATAGTCCACTTCATTGGATGGAACTTGCATATCATTCTACATTACCTTTTGTTCACAATGAAAAAGTAATATTCATGGCTCATTAGAGATTACAATATCTGTGCATTATTGGATGAAACATGCAATATGTTCAACACTATCTCATATATATATTTCAACACTAAAAATACATTTACACTTATTGATTACATACATTTACAATACAATACATTTACACTTATTGAATTACCTTCAGGGTCACTCCAAAGTAAGTCACACATGGGCCCATCATGTGGCACTTCCTGTTTGCGGTCTATAGTGCGAATTTGATCTAGGGTTTGTATAGAGGGACTCAATCCACCATGTACACAGAATATTCGACCATCAATAATAGCTGACAATGACAAGTAATCAAAAATTTCTGTGCAATACCTGGAAAAATTTAAAGATATAAATAAAATAAATCCTTTGTATTTACACTAACATACATTTTCCTTCAATAATGTATCTTAGGTGTTATGTGTGCTTGAAAACTCTTTTAAATTGAAGAAGTGAAGATTCATCGTACATATTACTTATGTGTTGTGTGTGTAGGTAATGTTATATTACACTTACATGATTTCTGACTAACTACAACTAGTAGGCAAATGAAACCCATCAGAACATACATACAATATACATTGCATCATCATTATCTTAAGCATTTATTTAATTCTAAAATAATTGTTCATTATACCTCCATACTGTGACTGATCCATATTTTCTCAGACATTCATCATAGAAACCATACACTTGTGTAATCTGTCTTGACTCATGGTTACCCCTAATTAATGTTATGCGGTCAGGATATCGAACCTGTAAATAAGAGAAAATAAATATAGTGCAAACATATGAATGTACACAAAATTTTTTGAGGCTAATGACCAGTTGTAGTCATGAATACTACCAAGATATACACTCATATTTAGTCTTTCACCCCATCACTCCCATGCTACATTGCAAATCAATTAAGCCATCAAGACTGGGGAGGTATCTTGTGCTCACATGATACTACTGTAGTGTTTCCGGTGGCAAAATTTGGAGAGGGAAGGCCTAAAGATGTTGGGTAAAGCATCTGTATAATCTCTATGCATATGCTATGTGTGTTGGTAGTCATCAAAAGCCATCAATTGCTCATTTGCCCCCTAAACTATAATAAATGCAATACTCTTAAATATGATATGATAATGTAAATACGAACCAGAAACCATTATAAATTAATAATGCAAAACTCTATAAAAAAAATTAATTAAATTATATTTCAAGAATAGTCTCTTGTCTTGATGCAGTCACAGATCCGAGATGGATATGAGGGCCATGAGCTTGGTTATCTTGGCCTTCATTGAACGGAGGCCACATCCAGCAGTGGATTGACAAAAGGCTGACATTGATGACAATAACAGAAGAATTGTATATAAGAATCCAACATTTTATATGGAGGCCAAAGGCATTGAGAGATTACCAATTTGGCAGTTACATTCTAACTAGTTCAATTGAAGACCTAGGCTACCCAAAACAATTAGGAAACCTTGAATTCCATAAAAAATCATTACCTTTAATGCTAGCAATAACAAAAATGTTTCAACTGAATAAAACCCTCTGTCTACAAAATCACCCATAAACAAGTAGTTAGTTTCTGGAACATCACCACCAACTTTGAAAAGCTCTTTAAGATCATAGAATTGCCCATGTATATCTCCACAAACCTAGAAATAAAATTATATTTAAGTCAATTCAATGGGGTTTTGTCTACTTTATGAGAGCACAATAAAAAATTGTGCATTACAACATCCTACTACCATTATGTTTATATGTTTTTATTTTGGCTTCATAATAATGTAGAGAAAGTGTGAATCGTGATATGCGTCACTTGGTTCCCTTATTCTACCCAACAGGGAACTGGAATGAAGATGTGTTGTTGTTATGAGAGTTTGTACATATATTTGTTGTTCGTCCACACAAGAACTATAGAGTAAATCAGGAGAAATATTTTATTCCAGTGAAACAGACACAGGTAGTAATTATATAAAAAAAAGAGGGGCTCCAAGAAGTAAAAGTAAGGTACATATTGGCTCCATGTAAGTGGAACACAAAGCCTGCACAGTTCCATAGTAGTGGGTATATATATATATATATATATATACTTGCCATCATTCATAAGACTCCTCAATAACTGCGTAAACAGTTTTTATAGTAAAATGTGATTAAACATTTGAGTATAATATTAAAATTAAATGTTTATGCTTGATTGTGTACATAGTAAGTATAAATATTTCACATTTATCACATTCAATATGTATAGGAAAACGGCACAATTTCGTATACCAAAGTGTTAAAAATGTAGGCGAAGGTAGAAACACGATTCACTACTTTCCTTGACAGAGTGGGGACCTTTAAATTGAAAAAAAAAAAACGTGACACAATTTTATACAATGACATCACCCCAGTAATTTTCTAAACTGTGTAATAAATAATAAGTAGATATTAGATAGTAGATACCGTAACAGGAGAGTCGACTCGTTGGACATTGCTTTCTTCCACTAAAATCTCTCGGGCTTTCGCGCATAGTGCTTTTACTTCAGATTCCTTTATAATCTCACATCTTTTTAATTGCTCTATTTGCCTATCTAAATCACTTGTCTCAGACATATTTAAACTTAACTTATTCTGCAATACGTAGAAAAATTGTTTAATGTTCACGTTACAACTACAAAACGAAACATCGAATTATGTCAAAAACTATAGCCGTGAATATTGTTAAATACAGTATTAAAATGATTGATTACCTACAAATAAGGGAAACCTAATTTATACTATCACACTACTGGATCTTAGATTAATTTCACAAACAGTCACACAAAATGAAATTGACAAAATGCCACTTTGCATCGAGATTCGAGCTTCGGAATCATTCATAGACCCGGAATACCGCAAATGCTTTTTTTCTTTTATTTGCTACAGATTCAAATTTTTGAGTAGTCCAACTGTTTCAATTCTGTTAAAAAGAATAATTTACAAAACTATGATTTCGTATCATGTAGTAAATGCCCAGTAGTTTTAAAATTATTTTTGACGTGAAAAGTTTTTAAAGACTAAATATAAGATAAAAGAAAAGCATGATTTAACCTATGTATTTGCAGTGCTAAATGTAGCTAAACCAAAGTATTTTGACCATAATAACGGATCAAGACATACAGTAAAACACGATTAATAAAACTAGTCGACAGGCCTTCAAACTAAAAGGTATCTAACGTATAATCAATGTCCCAAAAGGGCAGTTTCGCTAAGGCCGTGACGTAAAACATATCGGCTTATAATTATAGACACATATCGCTGATGTCACTGCTATTTAAAACCATTAAGAGACTAATGCCAGTAGATTTGGGTATGCAGACGATAGCATACCGTTGTTGAAAGTTGAATGCATTGGAAATACGCGTTGCAATTGCACCCACGTACCGTCCCAGAGAGTGCCATGGCGGACCGATTAAACGGGACTATATAAAGAATATCCCACAGGGGTGGCCTGATTTGGTCAAATTGTTAGCCACTAAAACTCAGGCGTGCTTGTTTTCTGCCAAAGACAGTCGTTTCAACTCCTGTTAGTGGCACAGCTGTGCCAGTAGGACCATTTCTGGATATTCTGTGAGTACAACTAAACTCTTTTCGATTTATTGGCTTCTTCCCTACGTGTCAACTTCTTTCTCTACACGAGATATAAGTCCTGTCATGTGTGAGCTTGTAGCTTTCTAATCAGTGAAGCGTCGATTCAAACGACACATTGCCGATGACGAGCTAGTGAACAGCAAATTGGTTAGTATACGAGCTATACGAGCTGGTTCCCTCATTATCAATAAATCATCAAACGACTAGAATTACGGCGACTCACCATCCTTTTATGTTAAAAACCTTACCTTCTAAACGCATAAATCCCGATCATCTTTCATAATCTAAACTGCCACAAAGTGGAACACATATGTGTTTCAGTTTTTCCACAATGTTTAAATTGCAAATAAATAGTCATTTATTCAACCAGCAACCTAGCTAATAATATAAACACATTTTATTCGTGTTACGTTAATGTATTTTATAAAGTTGTCAATATTTTATTTTAAAGTTTTCAGTAGTCTTTGGCTATTATAAAAGAAAAGATGACCTGAACTCGGTAAAAAATATATGGAGAAATAAATCAATAAACACCTGAAACCCCATTATATATTATTTTTATTTGAAACGAAAATGTAGTGAGATGTACCTTACAAAGAAGTTATTGGCAAATCAATTATTAAATGACATGAACTAGAGTAGATAGATGAGATCTATGGATGGGTCCATAGATCGGTATACATTTGCTAGGAGGTGGTGGTAGGCGTATGCTATAAGTTCACATCCACCAATATACCACGACAACACAATGGTTTCTGAAGTTAAACTTCGTGTAAAATCACAATTGACTAGGAGAGCATGCCATTGAAGGCGTTAAGGGAAACAAGGCTAACGGATTTTTTAATAGAATAGAGGGCGAACGAGAAATCGAACCCTTTTTACGGCTACTGACGCCCATGAAAATTCACATAATTACAATGCCGATGCGTTGTCTTCCTTCCCCCCTCCCAATGGACCACCAGCTACTCACAAACCGCACGAAACGCGGCACTGAAGATGTCACTATACGGCGGTGGGTTTAGAGAAAGACATAAGTGAAGATAGAGAAACAGAGATTTACTTCTCGTATTACCGAAAAGACGAGAGAGAGAGAGAGGGGGAGAGAGAGATTTAATCACACATTTTCTTTCTCTTTGGCTCATTAAATAAATTTAAGTTAGTAATAAGTTTTACTTACTTCGTGTGCTCTAAAACACATTAAATTTTTTAAAGTAAAACTTCTATTGCATCCCTCATTTAGGGTAGTAAGCTAAGCTGGTAAGTTCGTGACGAGAGTCTTACGACGATGAGGTCAAAAGAAGTGTGAAGAGGGAGAGTTCCGTTTCATATTAAATATTAATGTATGTACGAGCAGCAATTTTGTTTCTCTCTCCTCTTATGGCTATTTGATGTATGACATAAAGTTAAGTAGTAAGTTTAGGGCTGGCTCAATTGGTAATGTTACGGTTGAACATTATGTTACACCGGAGGTCACGGGTTCCCGCCCAGGTAATGGATATATTTGTATTGTAAAAATCTTACTAATACTTACCACAGGACTAGGTGAATGTGGTGAGATAGGTACACAAATATTATTAATATTATTATTCAATTTAACTTAGTATTAACAGTTAAGTCTACTTAAGTATAACAGTTGTATGGATTACGCGATTGTGATGTATTTTTGAAATAATTGCGGTTGACTAGTATGTTGCATTTATTTAAAAAGAAGTAGTAGTAGTAGGCGACAATTGAATTGACATTGTGCGAGAATCGAGAATCGAAATATTTCTGATAAACAAATATATTCGTGTGTGTTTTTGATGCAAAGTTCCATCTCTAAACTTAAAGAATCATGCATTAAATCGAATTAGTAGTGCTCTAAAATAGTCTTACTATTGTTGTATGTGTACTATACAAATTAGAGAAAAGGAAGATTCTAAAGGCAATTTAGTTCTAAACAGCCGTATCTTTTCAGTTTACTGTGTTTTATCATATTTCTATATAGAAAACATGGGAAATGTACACACCGTGGGACCCAATGAGGCGCTAATTGTATCAGGTATGGAACGTACATTTGTGATTAAAGTTATAATCAGTAAACATCAAAACATCAAAACATCAATAATTCGATAGTTGTCATCCGGCGTGCATATAATCTAATGATACCGTTGGAAAATTGACGATCTTATTTTGTTATTTGTTAAACGGTATAGACTTTACTACTGTTTTATATGACCATAATGTATGTTATGCAATTAATAACTTGACCTATTAAAATTAAATTTCTTATTAGCAACATTTTATCAAATGAAATTATTTCGGTCTTGGTATGAAAATGACGTAATCCTCAATTTAAAATATCTATTGAAACCATTGATATCTCCAATTGGGAAGTATAATAATTACTTCATCATAATCTCTGTATACCCTTATCCTTCACTGCTCCACTGCTGGGGACTGGATAAACATAGACTAATAACCTGTCTAATAGTGTAAATCTGAAGAGTTACTTTTTGTTTAAATTGAGGGTTTCGCAATATATGAAATATTCCACTAACCTCACAGCTATCAATGTAGGCCAGTGCCCAATAGAGTACAGAACTATATTGTTTGGGGTACATAAGAAAATTTAACAGATGAGCCCCTCTGTGTCTCATATACTTGCAGTGAAGCTTAATAAGTAAATGTTTAATATGTGGGCACATTTTCCCTACTAGAGCCGATACCCAAGGTATTTTGCTGACTAACCACTCCATTCTTAAATCATTCCCACACAAATTAAGTAAATTTATTTTTTGTCATTGTTTAATATTCTCATTTTCATAAATACTCTTTTATTGTTGGCCTGTATAAAATAATTAGCAACGTAGGTTTTGCGGATTCCAATGGAAAAGTGAGCAATAGCAGTTTCGATTGGATTGGATAGGCCATTATTTTGTTATTTTCCATCAAGAACCTTAGTTTGTTTAACATTCAATTCTTGGTCTGACAGCTTGTAATTTTTTTAAATTCTTTTTCACAAGTCCTTGCTCACTGGCATCCAAGCATGCAGTTCTCATACACATAGTTGATGGCCACAGGATGTGTGCCTCTGACTTGGCTGCACTTGGTATAATAACTTGTTTTAACAAAAAGTAATTGTAGGCAATTGTTAGGCAGAAGGACAATCGTTGCACATGTGTGCCAGGAAAACAGTGGACCAACTGGAATGACATCGTCTCATTCTTATCAACCAACATTTACCTAAACAATGATCATAACCACTTTTTAATTTCAATCTGAACTTAATTTTTCTAATTTTGCAAACCCCTTCTGTTTCTGTATGTCCATTTTTTTGTCTTTATAGTATAATGACAAATTACGACGCCTGTAACAATAGCCCGCTGAGTTTGTGCTTTTCACTAAACTGTCTGCGCACGGCGATTTTTCTCACGTAAGTTTCGATTCCGCATACAAATTTTTTGCCCTCTTTCAAAACGCTTAAACAGGTGTTATAAGGTTTGAAGTTTATAACTTTCAAAATGCCGGCCACATGTCACGATTCCTACATATTTCTCTATATATAATCTTGATTCCGTTATTCTCTTCATTCAAACGTAGGTTGTAAAGACTTGACCACTTATAGTAACAGTAGTGCCATCCGCGCATTGCAGCCAAATTGGGCAGTACAACCGGGTACCTCGCGCATCTGCATAGTGCGGGTGTTTATGGGCGTCGATGTTAATGGGGTAGCTCCGACTGTAATTTTAAGTAAAACGTGTTTGCTAGTAAATAATGTTTAATTAATAAAAACATAGTATTTCTTTGTACTATTGTTTAATAAGACTAAACGTAGAATTCTAAAATAAATAAGTCAATGTGTTATCTCTAACATGTAGGTCATTTAAAAAATAATTCGTACCAGGTTCAAAATATAATTGTTAGTACTAGTGTTAGCCCAGATATCGATATTCGATGTCAATTTTTAAGAAAAAAAAAATTATTTCGAAGTCGAATAGACTTCGAATGAAGTTTCTCTGTAAAATCTTATTTGTATAAAGTAAATCTCATAAGGACGTCTTAACTAATAATTTCTTTGACGGTATCACAATTGGAGTAATGAGCTTATGAAGTGTACATGTGATTTTATTTAATTACAGTATAAAAATTCAATATATATTATATTTAAATGTTAGCTTTCTGCATGTCTTCATATAATAGGCATTGTAAATTTTTTTTAACACCTACTTTTTCATTGTTTTAACTGCCACGTTCTTCTAATCATAAATGCGGCCTTTTCTCCGATCATAATGGCCGGGGCGTTGGTATGAGCTGCTATTGTTCTTGGAATTATACCACTATCTACAACTCGTAAATTTTTAATACCATAAACTCGCAATTCTGGGTCCACTACCGCGGTAGGATCTGAGGCTGGGCCCATTTTACACGTAGAAATTTGATGGTGAAGTGTAGATGTGAGAGTTCTCACAGCACATTCCCAATAGGAATCAGAGTTAAATTTATATTGCTTGCAGTTTGGAAATGGTATGTCGTGCAACTTCGCACCGTATTTCTGAAATGGAGGTGCATCGATCATTTTTATGATATATCTAATGGCAGCAATCATGGTTGCTGTATCTTTTGGGTCGGTTAAATAATTGCCGTAGAGCCTTGGTTGATCGAATGGATTCGTCGATTGCAATTTTAAGTATCCTTTTGATTTTGGATGTAATAACATGAATAACACTGAGAAATTTTCCTGGTTTTCAATAGGCTTGTATACATCTCTATAAAGCCAATCAGTCATATGTATACCTTTCGCTACTACATTGCCCTTGTCCGTCGTAATACTAGCACATGTACCCAATAGTTCAATGTCAGGATAATCGCCAATTTCATTAGATATGTTAGTTTTGATGTAGCCTATAGTTTCAACGCCAGTAAGCGTCGACATTGGCCCATCTCCAAATTGAGTAAAGCGTATGACATTATCAAGTGTCGCTACGTTGGCTTCAACTAAAGTCAAGCCTGTAGTATTTATGGTAAATGTCAATCCGGGAAACGAAATGTGATCATATAATTGTTTTCCAACTGGTAGGTCTTGTATAACCCTTATACCCATCGCTTCTAAGTGTCTTCTAGGCCCAATGCCCGAAAGCATTAAAATGTGTGGTGATTCTATAGGCCCAGCTGAAAGAATCACTTCTTTGGAGGCTAACACGTCGTATATTTTTTTATTGTTTTGAAACGTAACACCCAAAGCAGTTTTCGTTGCTGGATCTATCAAAACCTTTGTCACTCTAGTCATCGTTAATACATGCAAATTCTTTCTAGTTTTCTTGCTATGCAAAAAAGCTTTGCCTGTGCTTACTCTTCGTCCCTCACTAACGGTTGCTTGTATATAATCAAAGCCAAATCCATCTGGAGTGTTGTAGTCTACTCTTCGGTGTCCTAAATGTTTCGCTGCATCCAGAAAAGTCTTAGCTAGTCTCGATCTGTAACATTACCAAATATTTAAATTAGTAAGATATTGCCAAATCTTTGCATCTGCATCAGTCCAGCACTTATTTCTTTAATCGGTTTTGTTTGTGGTTTTACCCAAAACCACCCGCCTTTTGAGGTGGATTTTTATAAAATTCGTACTTAGCGTATCCTAAAAGGTACTCGCCAAACTTGTAGTTTCTAGATGTTATTGACGTATTTCGTGCGTTTTTTGCTACGAGTATTTACATAGGCCCCGCTCTACATGAGGTCCCGATTTATGGCGCCAGTGCATCTGTTTCATTCTGATGTTGTAAATGTCAGATGAATTAGACAATTAACCTATTAAGTTTGTTCAACACACCATTCGCTTACTTCCTACTAAAAAAAAACAACAAAATACCTGAAAGGTGGATATTCTACGTTCAATTCACCGTCTTTGCCATGCCATGTGGTTGTGTTTTTACGACCACGAAGATAAGCTTTTTCGGACTTCATATAAAATGGAATTACGTCGTCATACGACCTGAAAATATTCGTAAATCTAATACAAAAATATATCCGTATTCTAATTTTGTGCGAATGTTATATGGGTCATTACGATACAGTTTTGGAAAGAGGCATTGCCATGCTGTATTGCAGCAACATGGAGCCGGCCCGACAGGGGAGGTACCTCTCGCTGACATGCGATCTGTGAGTAGCCGGTGGCCCATTCGATGGGAGGAGGTAATGAGGGCAATACACCTGCATGACAATAATACGAATGTTTATGGGTCATTTAATTATTTGATTACTCGGGCTAGTTCCACCGTTTATCTCTCTTATAAAATGATTTGCTCCACGTCACAGGAGAAGGGTATTCATAATGGTCCCTCATCTGATTTTCCAGATCATATCGAAGTATCATCAAACAGACGGATCGTGTCATTATAGTCATCCTGTCATGTCCGTTTTACGTAGGAGAGAGCGGTTTCATATTATAAGAATTTCCCCAGTTGCTTCTTTTATTGTTATGAAAAATGACTAACAGTACCAGGATAACAAGATTAAGCCGGACAATTTTAATCTCGAAAACATTTAAAATCATGTGCCACGGTCGTGGGCCTTATTTAAATGTCAATACAAATTTATTAAAGCTGTTTGCGTCAGTAGCCTTGCGGCAGGTCCTCACAGATGTAGTTCGGAACTACCATAGCGGTGTGTGATCTTTCATAAATATTTATTTACACAATCATAACAACTTTGTAAAATCCATTGTTTGTTTCAGGTACTTTTAAATGCTCCAAAAACCACATGGGATACATCCCGGTATGATAATGTTTATAACAGCTAACTGAGCTATTATTATTATGGCCAGAAACACCGTAAAGTCTCACACTCTTTGAGTTGACGTCGAGGGAAGCTCGCACGTGCTAGTTAAAGATGCCAAGGCGGTGATGTAAATGATTGGCTCATGGCGAGGATCATGACTGGGCGCCCGTACCCTCCTGTACCCTCAAACGTATCTTTGTTTTCACTGCAGGAGTGAATAACTTCCTCGGTCGACCCGCCTTCTTGAAACCATTCAAATCAAATACACTTTCAAAAGTGACGTTATTGTTTTCTTGGGTAAAATTAAACAAGCTTTGTTTATAGACATTTACCATCCGTAGTTCCCATCAGCGGCGATTCTGTCCCAGTCTTCCTTCATCCCCCTTGTATAAATCATATAATTAACAACGCTGGATCCTCCAACCGCTTTACCTCGGGGCCAAAAACACCTCTGGTCGGTCATGCCTATAAAAAGTTATTAATATATATATATATATGTTATGTATGCGTTGTTGTTGTTAGATTTACATCTACTGACGATAGACACTCATAGTCATTACAAATGAATCACATTACATCGCGGCTTACTACACTTTTGACCGTGGCAGCAGTAAAGGAAGGAATACGTAGTTGCGTCCATCACAACAGTCTGGGTTAGTAACGGTTCCACCAATTCCAGTTACAATCAAATCGGAAGTGTTCAAAGTGTTTTCAAGTTATTAAAAAAAGAGGTTACTAAGACGTTGGCTGGCTGCCATAAACAGGATTTCAAAACGAGAATCTATTTTTGAAACGTTTTTATTAACCTCGCCTCGAGTCTAATAACTATCGTCCATGTTTGTAACGGAATCTTTGAATGGCATTACTGAAATGGTGAATAAAATTGTGGTACACATATTGAGGACCTTAATCCTACTCTGAACAGGTCCATAAGTAGATCCTCCTTATTGAGTTGACGCCATGCGTATTGTAGCTTGGTGTTCTTTAATTTAAAAGATGTAAACCGATAAGTGTAACTAACAAATACACTTTATAGAGAAATAGTTTAATTTTGTTCAAAACATCGAGCGTGTTTTCAGTCATGTATCCGGCAATTTATTTTCTTAATACTTATGTTTTTTGATTTTATTAAATTACCTTCCACATTAGTGTTTTCAATATACCCCAAATATTGAATTGGGTGGCCAGGACAAGTGAGCTCTTAAGAGAAGTTTGTCTTTTCTTACTCAGTTCGAACACTACTTTTACTGGTTTGTGGTATGCACTTTACGTAACTCCTATCATATTCTTCTACCACTCCATGGCACTGAACCTAAGCTTACCAAATAAGCTTCGAACTTATTACAGTAGATCAGGCTCATTCCGGTCTATTTCATCATCATACGGATTAGAGAGAGACGATTGCATTAGACTTACTTATCATGGACAATAATACAATTTATGGATTGTTCTAGATGGCAATAAATGTGAAATTACAGTATGTAATGTCGAGTTTGAATAGCTTACCCATACAAACACCGGGCTGCGGTTCCATTAGATACGGCCAAACGTATTTAGTCTGTTGAAATAATGGCGACAGTATTGGCACGCCGGCCAGGTATGACTCCCCGGAGCCGGCTTCCAGTAGTAGTACTGAGGCGTCGTGTTCTTCGCTCAGTCTCGAGGCGAGCACAGCTCCGGCCGACCCGGCTCCAACGACAATGAAGTCGTACTTTTTCAATGGCCCTTCAAAACCTATTCGAACATAAATTATTTTAAATAATACGAATAGAAAAAAAAAAAAACACTTTAAAAACGATGGTTGCAATTTACATAATACGGTAACAATGTACCTCACAAGTAATATGCAATATATTTTATATTAAAGTAGCGGTCCGCGCCGGCTTCGCCCGTGTATAAATTATACACTAAGCCTTCCTCGGGACTTGCTCTATCCATGGGTGAAAAACGCATGAATATCCGTTCAGTAGATTTAGAAACTCGATGACATACAGATGTATAGATTTCTAGGACTTGGTTTTATTATGTACATATTTAGATTGTTTAGTGCGATTGTCAAGTTAAACATTTTATTTGAAATATATATTTTTCATATTGATACTAATTGTATGTTGATAGATTAGCTCATTACTTAATAACTCAAAAACAAAAGGTAGGCACTTCAAGTAGGGAGTCGATATATTAACCGACTTGGTACAACGTGGGTTACATATGTTAAGATAAAGAACTGAGATGTGTTCCTTACAAGTTATGTTCAATTTTAATCTGTCATAATTTTGACTGTCCCAATGTCATTCTCAAGAATAAATAAGTGAAACGGGCTACTCTTAGGATGTTTATGTGCCTTGGTAGTGACTAAACATCTCGAATACTCCTTTGTCTTCTACTTCCCTAAAAAAATACAAATTTCGACAGAGTACCAAAGCCTGCCATAGTAATATGCAACTAGTGCGGCGTCAACGGTGTGGCTCGCTGTGGTTCACACATCGAACACTTCAACCTTTGAACCTCCATTTTAGAACCTTTCTTCACGCTGCAACAGGAACTTACTTATTTTCAATCAGTTGGCAAATATCATAGTCTATCGTTGTAGCTTTTAAAATGACGGACAAAATGTTAAATCCCATTTCATCCATCCATCCAAGTGATTATTCATTTTTAATTACTAAATTAAAACCGTTTCATGATTCTGACTTAATAAAGAACTGACTTTCATAGAAACTATTCCTTCTATTTATCCTTAGGTAGAATATTTTCAAA
>JAFELO010000977.1:161627-189279 GCA_017140195.1 Eumaeus atala
AGACTTTTGTCTTCAAGCTCTGCGGTATATGGAATAGCTTCAGAACGACTATATCGCCTTTAACAGTTATTTTATTTCTAGGTTGTTGCGGCAGGACCAAGGATTGTATGTAGAAATATGTTTGAAAAATGGTATGGACATATTTAAAAACAAATTTTCAGATATCAGCAGTTTACATCTTGATTAACACAAAGGTAGTGAAGGTTCACACGTGAGCAGTGACGGTTCAGGGCGACCTATTCGAATTTCGAGTCTAGTGGTGTGGGCACGGGGATGGAAAACATCGGGAGAAAACCTACATGCCTTAAAAAAAAAAAATGTTTCGGAATGTGCTATTCGCCATCTAACATGGTGACAGGACAACGCAGTGATTTATCTATGCCCTTTTGCCCTACGTCAGATTTTAATGCGGTAAATTTTATTCATGTTCACTACAAGGTCTATAATTTGTAGTTAACACGGTACTGTAAATGATCACTTTATAATGCGTATCAGATGGGCGCGATTGTTTAGCCTAATTTGCAAGCCGGAAGTCTGAGTATTCGAATATTTAGATGATTCCGTTACCCTTAACAATTCATATAAAACCCTTAGTACCTACGAATAATCAATTCTATTGTATAACATTTGAACATACTGGAAGAAAAAATGTTTTCACACGCGCCGTGAGCTCAAGTTCACAGTATAGTGGAAGCCTTAGTCCCTAACAAACTACGGAGGAACTTTCATCACTTGCCAGTGATACTGATTAAGTCGTAATTTATCCAGAATTTTAAAGGTTCATTTTTCATGGGCATTATCATAATTCTTGTTAATATTCTATGTAATATATCAACTATAATTGCCAGTCGTTACAACAGTAAAAAGAAAATTGAATCTATAAAATTATTATATATGAGTAAATACAATAAAGTTGATATCATCAGTAAATGTGCACTAAGTAAGGAATACTTACTTTGAAAATACAAATACGAACAGACATTTTAATATACAGTCCATTGACCATGCCATATTAAACCAAATGACATTGCAAAGCTCAGAACGGAATTCCAGATAAAATCATATGAGTTTCGAATTCTAATATAATGTCTTCATTAGACAGAAATTTAGAAGGAATATTTCACGTATATTGCGAAATACATTTTCTTAGCAGTGTACAACTTTCATACGCTACCTCCTACAGTAAAGGTTGCTGATAAATAAAGCCAAGGAATTATTTTTTAATCGAGCTGTTCCTAATAATTTGCAGCCAAAAGAAATGCTAAAAAGAAAGTTACACCCTCCAAGGAACATACAAATATATATATATATTTAATTCTTTTTTGCCCAATATCTACTGTTTAAGCTGCGGCATCCAACTTTATGGAAAGGCTTATATTACACAAGTGTATTCTTTATACTTCTCACTCCGAGGGGTCAGAATACTAGACCTGTGCATGCTGGGGACAAGCGTAGCATAGTGGTAACCACAAAGCAATCAGAATAAATATGAGTGAAATTATTACAATGAAAATAGAACGAATTATTTGAAAAGGGCAATAGGAGACGGAACCTCAGAGATACTTCATTAATGTAATGTCATAGTAAAACACTTAACTTGTACCAACTTTCCTCATTATATGTTTGTGGTCAGCTTTAATAAAAGTAGTATGTCGATAATGTTTTACATATATTCGTTTTGAACGGGTCACGTGAGCAACATAAAACTACAGTTTTTTATTAAGCTGCCCCGGCTTCGTACGGCAAATGTAGGATTTTAATGAAAAAATAACTTTTTAATAACGAAAAAATAACGGAGCCTATTCAATGGTAAGAAACAAATAGATTGTCTATTTGTCAATCAAATTTTTACTCTTTATATTATTATTAGTATAGCTCATTGTAATAATAAGCATCGGCCTTCTTTCTATGCCCCTCTCCAAAGGGACACCGGAAAAAACAAACCACACAGAACAATAAAAAAGCGTCACTTTGCTGCAGCACCATGTGAACGAGATGTGCTTCCCCGTTCCCATCGTCCCAATTCCAAAATAATATAATTTATACACCTCAGGAAATACTAATTACTGTACAACATTGGATCTACCATGTTTCGATCAACGACATGTTTTCCAAACCGGTTGAAAGTCATGCCTTAAAAGCAGGAAACGTTAGTCTTATGACACGATCAGATTATCTGTAGACCTCGATATAATGTGAAGCCACTCCCGTCCCCCTTTCACTAACCCGCGCTCCACCCAGTACGTTTGTGCATTGTACCAGAGCACCGACTTGACATCATCGACGTCAAGTCTACAGATATTGTAACCGAGATATGGTCATGTCTTGACTGCGGCAGTCCATTTAACTTCAATGCCCCAAACGCATATATTACTTGATCACATAAGTGGCTACGAGAACGTCAGACGATGAGATACTTGAGAGCATTTCATATTTCTTTTTAATAGTAGAAAAGGGCAAACGAGAAATCAGAGGTTTTTTACGACCACCATGATCAACCGCACAACTATTATGTCAATGTTGCCCGCATTTCCTTCTACCCTCCATTGGCACGAACTACACGAAACGCGGAACATGCAATCATGTGTGCGAGAGGTACCTCTTCGGACGCGCCGGCCCAATTCCGTTGCAACGCATCATAGCACTACCTCCTTTTAAATATAATCGTTTTAATGAAATCGATCGTAATCAATTCAATCGACATTTCATTACGTGTGGTATGGTTTTTTACTTCATCCTTATTCGAAAGTGGGAGTCCACATCACATAAGCCTGATGTGGCTAGATTTGTTGATAAAATAAGTGTTTTTACGCCCGTAAATTATTATTATTGGACACAGTTTATGTACAAGAAATATTCCTTAAAACTTTTAAGTTACTAAATGTGACGTTTCACGATAAAAAAGTGATTAGCTCTAATTCTTTTTACGGTCGATATACTCTTATGTGGTGACGGTTGTACAATTGATCTGTGATCGCATCGCCTTATGGAGGGACAGTGACGACAAGTTACGCTCTCTCGCTCGCAGGCTCTTGCTATTCGGAACATTATTATGACTCGTAACGTTACTGTGACGTCGCACCTTGTCGTGCATACGTTTGTACATTTTCAAAACACCGCGTCAAAAATAATTAACCTATTAGCCTGCTCTGTGATAGTCCTGTGATTTAATATTGAAAATAACATCGATTCGTATTGCTCGGTAAGATATGTAGGCTAATAAAGAGATGACACTTTCGCAGTGTCACCACATTATCTGTTCGATAGACAAAATCGGAACTACAGATGCCATAAGTAGCTACAACTAACTACAGCTACAAATAGTAACAATACACACCACACTAACGACTCCACAAACTGAACAGACAAGTTGGTGCTACTGCCTCTTATTGATAAATTTATTTGCTAGAATATTCAAGCCCCTGTTATTTCAAGTATCGCAAAGATTTTATAAGTGTATATATTTCTTTTCTGTGAATAGATCTCGCAATGATGTTAAACATCATCATCTGACATCGTTACTTTTGTAAAAGTTGCCATGTTGCATTGCTGCCGAATTGGGCCGGTACATCTCTCGTTCGCATGATAGCGCCCGCAGTGGGTGATTCTGGCTTAATTGCGGTCACGTATAAGTTAAGTTGTTGAAATATTAAAATCATGTATTACATAATATGATTACAAAATTTGCGATTTTGCTATTGTCACAATTTATGCAATTGCGACATCTTGCGCGGGATCAGTAAAACTTCCGAGTAAAACTACACGATCTAGAGAATAGATGGCATTACATTCCATACATTTAAACTTGTGGCTTCGTAGTATGAGACTGTCACCGGCATGACCGTTACATGTTAGGCGCAGCGTGAGGGCGCGAATGTCGTTCTCCCTCGTAACAATATTCGGTACGTCTGAGAATCGGCTACTATCTACTGTTCATGCCCCTAAGTGATAAGGTTTGTTCACCCATCCCGGAAAAACAACGTTTGCCAGGTTAGCAAGTTATTTAATTGAATTAATTAAACAGAAATATTTATCAACTTGCTCACTGACTTTGGCATGACATGTTTAGACTCTAGTCATATTTTTGTATTTACACGCGTTAAAGACAACAAATATATTTGTCTTAATCTTTGCCCTCACTGCAGCATTGTACAAGATGTTAACAGGGAGGTTCATGGTCATCCAAATCTCTGGCTTGATTACAGGCCATGAGATTTTGTTGCTGATCATTGTGGAGTTGCATGACAGGTGTATACATTCCTACCATATTGTTACTTACCAATCTAGGTAATAGAAATTGTCCGTTTGTGTTGTACTGTCGTACAACTACAGTAAGTACTAGTTATTAAATTTGATGGCTGAATAAATGATACTGGATGGCTAAGAAATAGATCTCTGAAATGTTTGGCGGAGGTTTAGTTATTAATTGACTTATTAATTTTAAAAGTAATTTATTGAAATATACTAACAACTACTCGGTATTAACTTATCATTATTATACTATTGGTGTTTAATTACTAAAGGTTAACTGTTTGATGTTTAAATACTAAAAGAAATACTGTGTTTTCCCGTAATTCCTGTAAAATACTGGTCGACGTAGCAAATAGCTTTGTATGAATACAATTATCGCCCGAAGACGTTAGGTATAATTTTTGAGTTAAATCATAATTGGTGATATTGAGCTGCAAAACAATTGCATGTTGTCATGAGTACACATAATACTTTTCATAATCGATTAATTCTTAAATTCTCCAAGCCAATCTTATTAAATCAGCCGCTTTAAAGCCAATGAGCATTGCTGGGGCGTGAGTATGTGCTGCTAGAGGATATGGAATAATGCTCGAGTCTACTACTCTTAAGTTCTTTATACCTCTGACTCGAAGTTCAGGATCAACGACTGCTTGTGGGTCGTTGTCAGAACCCATGCGGCATGTGCCCACTTGATGATGTAATGTAGCCGTCATTGCTCGCAAGGCACATTCCCAGTATTCATCTGAATCGAAATCCGTTGTAGAACAAAAATTAATTTTGGCTGGATAAACCTTGGCTCCGTATCGTTGAAACGGTGGCGTAGCTGTTAATTTTTGTACGTATCGAATTGATGCTATAAAAGTTTCAACGTCTTTTCGATCAGTTAAGTAATTGCCATACATTAGTGGATTACTATATGGATTTCTATCCTTCAATTCTAAATATCCAAAAGATTTTGGGTATAAAAGCATAGGAAAAGATGACCACGTATCCGTACCGTCTATTGGTCCGAAAGCTTCATTTATGATACTCTCATTTAATCTCATACCTCTCCTGATAGACCTACTTGCACCGGGACCACCGTCGGATAGGATTGAACCACCCAAAACAATAAGTTCAATGTCGGGAACTCCAGGATCCGGGTCCTCTGATACGCTTGTTTTTATGTATCCAATACCTTCTACGCCGGCGCTCCCTAGAATGCTGTCGCCGTACATCAACCAATTCGACAATGATTTTAGTGATACATCTCTACTTTCAATACTAGCTACATTTGTAGAGTTAAGTGTAAATATTAAGCCTGGAAAACATATATGATCATATAAGACGCGCCCAACTGGAAGATCTTGGATTGTTGTTATGTTTAGTAAATTTAAATGTTCCATTGGTCCAATGCCTGATAACATTAATAGTTGTGGCGATGCTATTGGTCCTGCCGACAAAATGACCTCCTTGCGTGCTGTCACTGTTCGTGTTTTTCTCTTATTCCTATATTTTACACCATAAGCGACCTTAGTGTTCGGGTCAATTAGTATTTGGAGTACTCTACTGTCTTCGAGTATGTGTAAGTTCTTTCTATTTTTGTGCGGATGCAAATACACTTTCGCAGCACTAAATCGATGTCCATTGAGCATTGTACTTTGTACTCTTCCAAAACCAAGTCTCTCGGGTGCATTGTAGTCTACTGTCGGAACACCAAGAAATTCGCCAGCTTCCAAAAAAGTGTTTAGTAGTTTGGTCCTAAAAATAAATATAATTATCTATATCTCAAAATTTTTATCTTAACTGAATGCATGTGCACACTATCTATTTAATTTTAAAAAATATAATGCGTTCTACAGCTTTCTTACTCGTATGATATAAAAGATATTGGTGTGTCTCCGTCGCGTCCTCGATGTGGTTGTTTTTCGTAGCCACCTAAATTTGCACGTTCGATGCCTATGTAATATTTGAGAATGTCGTCATAAGACCTGAAATCAAAGATAACTTTAAAAATCGCTTCATAATATTAAACATACAGACACCCAGACATAAGACTGGGTGTTTGTCCGCGATGGAAAACGAAACTACTGAACTGATATTGATAAAATTTGGCTTAATTGTGTAATTTGGTCCTACTTTGATTATAACAGCCACAGCAAGGCATGGCCTGTACAGCTTATATCTTTATGTATATATGGATCGGGAATTATCAAAAAGGTTTCAATGTGCATCCCTTTAACATAGTAATATAGTTTACTGATTCGCTGATTGCTTGCATATTTAGAAGCCCTCAGGTCTGAATTTAACAGTTGGACTTAACAAATCTTTAAGGCGGTCTGCTTATTATCACGATATTTGTGACGTTTGAAAAGTCACGTGACATCACTTCAAGTGCTATGGAAACCAACTTCAGCTTTTACTGCCACTTTAAAAACAATAATAGCATTTACCATCCGTAATTGCCAGCAGCGGCTAAACGATCCCAGTCTTGTTTCCTGCCTCGCGTATATATCATATAGTTTATCACACTTGTTCCGCCAATCACTCTGCCGCGAGGCCAATAACATCGCTGGCCGTCCATACCTAAAGCAAAATAAAATTTTATCTGTAAAACCTTTAAATGGGCCTCACAAATAAACGGGGATTTTCTTCTAATACACAAAAGATGTGAAGTCTTCCAATAAACGTCAATATGACAACGCTCGATGTGGTTAAGGGGCTCAAAGCTCGTAGATAACCTCTAGCTGTGTGGATGTTTATGGGCGTACGTATTAAAACAAGACGTCAATGGTTTATTTGTCCTTTTATCCTTTAAACATTATATTGGTGTTACAGCTCATCTGAGATTTTTTGGGTGCCATAGGGTGCCCCACGTTTTATTTTTGTATTTTTTGCACATTAGCTTTAATTGTGGTGTCACTTTATTTATTTTAAGTGAACATACCCATGCATACTCCTTGTTGTGGTTCCATGTAATACGGCCAGGAATAATCTGTGGACTGGAACGTTGGCGCTATAGCTGGTATGTCTGTCAATAACATTTCTGTTGTCCCAGCTTCCAACAAAAGTACAGTAACGTTTTTATTTTCAGACAGTTTTGATGCCAAAACACAGCCTGCCGATCCTGCGCCAACTATTATGAAATCGTATTCTTTGAAAGGTTCCTTGCGTCCTGAAAAAAGGGAAGAATGTTAATGAGTTTTCCTAAATATTAGACTTCATACCCGTATAAAATGAACAAACGATTACACTGTGTTGAGGTTAAATTACGAGGGGTTACAGAATTTCAAGTGTAGGTAGTGATTTGCAGTATATGAACGGTAGCAATCAGGGTCATGCTGCTGTGGAAGAAACACGAGTGTCCCTTTTATGCTTTAATGCCCAGGTACATACGTGTACGAAAGGAGGTCCAAGGACATGAATTGGGCTATGTATTTAATATTTCCTTACCGCTTCACTTTGGAAAGATAGAAAAAACATTTATTTGATCACAAACAAGAGACATGCATTTACATGACACAAATGTTATTGTACGCAATGTAATGGTAGTAGTGTGACTGAAGCACCAAATTGGTTTTATTTAGTTTAGTAGTTTGTAAAAGTCAGAGAACCACAGTAATACACAACACAAAATATTTTACGTATAGACATAACATAATAATTATATATGTGTTATCGTATAACATATATTTTACTGACTATCTCCTCTATCCTCTGCTGCTGCAGGTCGTTGATCTAGCCGACATAACTAGCCGACAGAAGAGGTGAGCCCACCGATATTGTCGCCGGCGGCTATACCGGCGTAAATCCATACTGTTTTTGGTTTTAAATTTAGTTAAAAAAATAGCTTTATTAAAATAACACTAGTGCATTAATGTTTTCTCAAAGTAAAAATATTTCTTATATTTATATTTTTGAGGTGGGGAGTTCTAAAAATGGCCATAACTTTTGCACGCATTTAGATAATGATTTGAAATTTGAAACGTATATTCTCCTTCTATACCTTAAGTAGCCGAACAACTCAAAAGCGCGGCGTAGAAATTGTCGAGTACTACTGAGATTCCAACCCTGTATCCTTTGATAACATTGAGATAAAGATCCGGCTAACTGATAAATATGTACTCTTTATATGCCCTAAGTAGCCCAAAAACTCCAAAGCACGACGCAGGAACTCGAAATACATTTTTTCGATCTTCGAATTCTCTAATGAAAAGTAATCGAGAACTATTATGTTCGGCTTCGAAAATAACCGAGACGTAATACAAATTGCTCTTTAGGAAATGAAGGTAGGATGTTACTAATAAGCACCAGTTGTATATGTCGTAATCATATTGTACAAATCGTCCTATTACATTACGGCTAGCCACTTTCAAAAACAGTTCCGTTTCCTTTTGTGGAGGGTTAACGATTAGCTGGATTGTCTCCGCAAGACGTTCTGCAATATGGTGGCTGACGTTTAGCCTCATTGAGTATCTTGATGTTCAGCAGTGACAGTAATCGATACTGGTGTGAAATGAAAATCAGGCTATCTATTTCGAGTGCTAATAAAAAAAACCTAACCACGAAGGCATAGTCGGGAGGTCACACACTCAGAAGAACAAATGGCAGATAGGACGGGCCCATCTGCCATCTGTTCTTCTGTGTGCGTGACCAGCCCATTGCCACTTCAGCGAGCTTATTCGTCGCGTTATATAGGATACTTTAGTTCTCTGCCTTATGATTTCGTTAAGAATTCTGTCGGACAGAGGAACAACCCAACATAGCACGTTCAATAGCTCGTTGAGCTACCCTAAACTTGTGGACCAGTTCTAAATTAAGGCGGCCTCGTAGGTTACCACGGGGAGAACGCATTGAAGACATCGTTACGTATTCTGTCGGACAGAGAAACATGGGCATACTATTTTATTTCTCTGTATTCTACAGCCGACGCTATTGTTATTGTCATATCAAGCAACGCCGCGAGTGTTCAAATTAGGAACTAAAGCGTCAAAATGGCGGATAGCTATTCAATTTATTTCAACAAAGTTAGCTTTATTGAATATTGTATAACGCCGATTTTTTTCTGGTGTGATTTCACTGAGCCATATTCAATCAGGCTAATCATTGGTCCGTCACAAAATACTCGTAAAACGGCCCTGGTTTTGAAAATGGCTAGCAGTAATGAAATACGGCGATTTAGGCAATACGACTACGACATATACATTAACTTAGGCCTAGAAATTGTTATTGTTTCGTGTAAATAATAAAGTAGTATTATTGCTTTGCAGTGGTCAATGCGAAACAATAAAACGTGACAAGTATTAAATATCGTGTAACCTAACGTGTAAACCCAATTTTCTTTAGAAATATTCCATATGTACTAAAACTGTCGGTAACACGCTTCGTTATTCAAATAAGCAGGTTTGACATCCTTAATAAAGCGGGATTAGATTGATATTCTGCGACAAACCTGCCTTTAATACTCGTAGATTTCGCCACTGTTTAATGACTGTATACACTCCTTCAAAAAGTAGCTCACTATATTATTATATTTGCCTTTCACATTGTAATAAGCATACCACATATTACAAGGTTCTACAGTGGCCTACAATTTTGTTGACCCTGTCAAGAAGGCACGTGATAAGCCTGAGCTAGTATAGTAAAATTTATACTGTTACACACAAATATTTATTTATTTTTTAGTTATATATTGTTACACACAAGTATTTCTTTACTTTCTACCATAGTCATTTGTAACAGACTTGGAAAATGAAGAGATTCAAAGTTTTTTTTGTATGATACGCGATTTCGTCGTCAATAGTAGACAGATTTACTATACTATTTTTTTGTTCAAAATGTTACTCCTGAGGTACACTCATCGTCTCTAATGCATCAACTGGGATATCTATCTCTCACATGTGCACATCTGTTTTTTAAATAAAGTTTCTAATGTTCTTTGGATATTTATATTTGGGAGTACCATGTCATGCCACTGAGCTGATGACGAAAAATATCTTCTATTGAAAGGTTAGGTGTTATTCTTTCCAAATTTCTTACAGGATAGTATATTTTAATTACTCCCATAGCATGGTTGCTGTGATGTGGCTGAAGCAGATTGCCACTTGTCATGGCTACTTCAAACATGAGTAAATGTTCAGTTTAGTTTACTTTACAAATTTTTTTTGTGCATTGCTGTATTTGAAGTGGGGTTTTTTGCCAAAACTTTATATTTAAAATGTTTTAAATACTCTGTACGGAAAATATCATAAAACAGTAGTCATATCCCGAGTTTTGTTATAACAAGAGTCGCTTATTTTAAAGGGTCTTTGTGAGATAAAATTATGATAGGCATCCCAATTGCATGCATTAGGACAATTTCTAAGACAGACAATCGACTCCATATAATTTGGAAATGAACGATTACAAAGTTGTAACAACTTATTAGAGAGGGACTATATTAAATTAATACCTAGTCTCGCCGTAAATGTTGTAACAAAGAAAGAAATATTTTTTAAATTGCTTATAGCACTTATTACTTGTAAAGTGTGTTACTTTAATACTGAAATATAAGACAATCAAAAATATAATAGCTTATTCGAAGTGGCCTCGATTGGCTGCAATACAGCCTTTAAACGTAGAGGCCAGTTGTCAGTAGAAGCGCGCTGTCTTTCCATGGGGAAATTCTTCACTGCCAATCGTATTTTCGATTCTTTTGGATTTAGGGCTCCAAATTATCATGGCGTTTAGTGAAAACTAATCACAAATCATAATACAGCGGATTGAGTTCGGATTCGTTTTGACCAAGATTGTAGGTGGATCGAGCCTTATGATTTGTTCCCAAGTCTTGGTGGAATATTATGGTCCATACATATTTATTGAACATGGTGTTATTAGGGGCTTAACTACCTTCTCAAGAGGCACAAGTGTACCAAGATACCATATCTTGGTACACTTGTACCGATGTGTTGATACCTTTTCACAACAATATGGCTCAGTCACTCCTTTATGGCTAACACCCCACTAAACCATCACTTTAGTCGGATAATTCCCACTTTTCACTCTGTCGATTAATTGAAAAGCTTCCTTAAAGCTTTGAGCATAAATACGGTTATTTTGTTTATTAAAATGTTGCTCAATTGTAAAAAATCATTTTATATATAAATGTTGCTCAATTGTCAAAATATTGTACAATTGTATGTATTGTATTGGCGCCAAAACGAAAAAATTCAATGAACAATAGTATAAAAATAACAGATTCCAAATTCAAATGTAACACTTTTTACATTTAATTGTAACAATACTTATGGCCAGACTAAGTAGACGATTGTAGCGTTAAAATCACTAGGCTTCATTATTACGTTCATAAAAATGTTAAATACACATTATGCAGTCATTTTGAGGAAAATGAAGAGATTCAATACTAATATAGACCAAAAAGTGCTAGTTATTCAAATGTAATTAAGGTGGTTCAATAAGCATAATGAAATTGCTAAAAACTTGTTCATAGGATTAGAAAAAACGGCGTAAGTTTTTATGTAGTCAGTCAAGCAATTTGCATTACGGCCTCTTTAAGGTATAGCGTCAAAAATTTTTGATTCTATTGATCGCTATTACTGCTATGGCAATAAACTTTTAGAACAGTTTTTAAAGCACTTCACCGGTTGACCGTGGCATGCATGATAATTTTATTTTCTTATAGGCTTAAAAGAGATATTAATATATAAACGAGATAAAAGTAGAACCATACTATACTCTAGTAAGATGTTATACTAGACCAATGCAACATGCATTGCAGCCGGATTAGGCCGGTACGACGGGGACCTAGTATCTCTTTACTTTTGTACGGTTTGTGACTTTTATGTGGCCTATTGAAGGGAAGGAGGGAATATGTTGCATGACAATCACAAGGATCTTTGGGTGTCGCCTATTGGTAGTTGCGTCAACGCCACGACTGCAAGGAACACTGAACTTTTACTCGTATATGTTTTAGGTTAATATTACTGGTATTTTATAGTCATACAAGATATTGGGAATACTGTTGAATCTATTATACTTACGGAATTAGTCGGACAATAGCATTCGTATAGTCAAAATATTTTAGTAAGAAGTTTTTATATATAAAAAAATCGGCCAAGATCGAGTTTAACTATACCATTTCGTAGCAGCAAACAAAAAAAAGCCCATCTCGTAAAGTACATTAATCTAATCTTTTTAATAAATTTATAACACTCAATATTTTAACAATTTTTCTATCGGTAGTTAAAAAATGGAAAAAGCACACTTATTACCACTTCAGAAACGAATAAAATAAAATAAAAAAATCTTAGAAACTTCCATATAGTTGTTAATTCCTTGCCCCCCTAAGTTCGACGGGCCCAAGAGGTCGCCTTTTTTTGGGAATGGGTGCACAGAGAGAGAGAGTTTTCCAACACCTTGGGACGGTGTCACCAGAATCGATGTCAACTCAGGACCACATCGTTGTAGTACGAATGGTGCGATTTCTTAAGGCCCACTCGACTTATGGATGTTTATTATTTATTGTGTAATTTCACATATTGGATGTGTATACTATTTATGCTTGTCTTAGCGGCTAAATTCAAATTGAGGATCCGCAGCGCGCCAATATCTGAGAAAGATACTCACAATAAACTCGGTTGTGATCTTTACTTCAAAAAGGTACTCAAATTTGGGGTAATTCAGTCCATAACATTTTTGTCATTTATAACGTCCCTTACATTATATTTTTTTTTAACTGCGAATGCTGCAGATGAAAGTATGTTCGATCAACTATCTATGTGGGGGCCCCATTGTAATTTAGCATCTAAAGTTATTCCTAGAAATACCGTTGTAATTTCTAGTTCTATTTCTTCATTATTAAGACATACATATTATTAGATTTAACATTTGGCAAGGTGAACTTAATAAATTTCGTCTTTTTTTCATTTAATAATAAATTTATTATTGGCATTAAACCATTCTATTATTCTAAAGAGAGCATTGTTTACACCATCAATGGCTTGTTGACGCCTGTTTGTTTTTAAAATAATTGATGTGTCATCTGCAAAAAGTACTATCCCATGGTTATTATAGGAATGGTCCTAAAATAGATCCTTGTGGGACCCCCATTTTAAGAAACGATCCCGGAAATCGCTTTCCATTCACATCTCTACCTCTTAAATATGAAGTAATTAAATCAAGTGCCAATACCTTTGATCCCGTAGTGATGTAGCTAGCTCGTGACCATAAGTGGCGTCCTTCTGTCGGATCTTTATTTCCGGCATAGAGAGGTAATACCGCGATATTGTATGCGTTGGAGCTACTTTTGGAGTTTGAGTCGTTTTTTTGCGTCCAACTCGACTCTGAATAACCAATTCAGAGTCGAGTTGGACGCAAAAAAACGACTCAGAAAATCTGCTTTCTCCTTTGCATCATGGGTCAACGTGTCGTCTCACCTGCGCAGAGGTGGTAAGGATGGCAGACCAACATTTCCTACGACAGCTTAGGCGAGAGATCAAAATTGACAAGTTCCCGAAGAAAGGCGGACCAGCTGCTCAACAATTTTGCCTATATGCTCTGACTTTGCTTTGGCGATGACACTTTTTTTTATTATGGAATATACGGAGTATATATGCCAAGGCCGAGTCTTAACGCCAATTGTTACCGCAGAGGATGGAATGAAATATCTACATCTATTATTCGCGTGGGCAAGGAGACCAGCTTTGTCAGACCATATGACATAGCGAAAAGAAAAGTCACGAAAAGATCCTCCTGCATAATGGTGAAATAGTCCGGGTGTTATTTGATTGAAAATGTACCTTTTAACAGTGGTTTTATTTTTTTCAAGTAAATCTTACTTCGTCTTCTTAACGTGTTAAAAACTTCATTAAACTAAGCTATATTATAAACTTGCGAAAATATATTATGACTGTACTCTCCCAATTAATACATATTTGTTTTATAGTTTATATTCGGCGTACATGTGAATGCGCTTTAAAAGTGTGTTTAGTATGACCAACGCGAAACTGAACACATTTTTGGCCCGACAAGTTGAAGGAGAGGTTTATAACCTCGAGTGTAACATGTGGAATATAACAGTAAATGTGAACGTGATAAAAAGGTTAATGCAATAATACCGTTTGAACTATGCTTAGCGAGCCATATAACTTAATGGAAATGTTTCATGACACCTTTTTTTTATTTTTTGATAAGTAATTATACGATTTCGAATTACAACGCCTGTAATGTAAATATCAGTGCAATTGAAGAGTAGAATAGGTACGTAATATCAATTCCAATCTATATATGACCGGTATTACAGTTAAACGTAGTAGCTGTATAAAACTAGAAGTGATATTTTGCCAATGTTAAACTACTTGTGTAAATTCATATTCATAGAATTCGTCCTCTTAAGGTTTCTATTTTTATTTTAACATAAAAAAACGAATATTATACAATTAGAATTAGTGTATGATTTTATAAATTAAGTCTTTCTGGATAACGTTTAAAATATCATAGTCCCAGTTAAATATATATGTATATATATATGTTATTATGCATTATAGCGCCCAGAGGTGGAAGCAGTGCCTATTCAACTCTCATTGAAAAAAATTCAGACTTCAGAACTCCAGTGCAAAGGAATTGGGCCGGCACGTCCGGGGAGGTACATCTCGTTCACTTGATACCGCCGTAAATTGACATCCACGGTGTCGCGTTTCGTGCGGTGTGTGAGCAGCCAGTGGTCAATGGGAGGGGGGTGGGAAAGGCCAGGGGGTGAGTTTGAAATCGGCATAGTAATTTTTGCTGATGTTCTTGAGCGTCGGCAGTCGTAGAAGGGCTAGTTAGTCCCCCTATACTATAATATTTTTAACTAGATATATATCCTGGTGCTACTTTTCTCTAATCAGTATGAGTTTATGGGTCGAAGCCATAATATTATGATCTTTTGCAATAGGAAATTATTGTTATGCTTTTCTTATTGCAATGAGTATCTCTGAACCTATATATACATACACACATACAAAATATAGCAGAAAAGAATCGTTCCAATGCATTGACAGTTATTGCATTGGAAGGGAAATTCGGGAACTTTAAAATAAATAAAGTAAGTTACATACGGTACATAGTAACAAATCCCAAGGCTTATTAAATACGACTCGCTTTACAGCTTTTAATGACGAGTCGGTCAAAATTCAAGTAACTTCGCAGGGTGACATGTATCCTTAAATGTCAGTGGACTTGCTTATTCTTGATAGACAGATTTTTTTTATTGAACAGTTTAGTAGTCATTGCATACTATATTACACATAAAAATATCTATAGCTACATACCATTTGGCAGTGGGTAGGAATCTCTAAATTGGCTGAAAATATTTTCCATGTTTTCACCGAATGCAGATCCCAGAAAATTGTCAAATAACACTTTGCCACTTCTGGTGTTTTGTTTGTATGTCGTATCTTTTGAAAACTTGTCCTCATATTGTTCACACGTAGCGGTAAATAACAATAAGTACACTAGCACTACAGATGAGGTAGATCTCATTTTCAACAAGGATATAGAGAAGACTGATATGGGCAAAGTGTAACCAAATCAAAAATTAGGTAAATTTGATGATATACATTCGATTATAAAATTAGATAAAGTGCAACGTGTCTTAACCCTACGACATTTACTCCTGCAGTGATACCACCGGTTGAGATTGTGAACTTTTTCGGCTGGATCTGAGCGAACGAGTTATGCCTGATTAAGTCGGTGTTGGTACAGAGAAATATTGTTACAATCTACTGGTTCGACTGGTTGATGGTGGGTGGACGACCGCATCACCGCCCGGTTTATTTGACCAAATTCAGTTCATGTGTTTTTGACCAATCGTTAGATTTAATAGGGATGTTACTTAAATATTGTTTTATTTCATTTTAAAAATTTGAGCATTTTATGTAATTAAGCATTGATTTACAAATATACCAAGATAGACAGTTAGTGTCTCAAAAGCGTCCGTATAAAAGATCGCAAAATTGATACATTTAACTTCTTTCAATTTAGTCTTTTTTTCGTTCACGTAAAAGTACACACGTGAAAAATTCCGAGGTGCTCTTTACGATAGATCATTTAGAACCAAAAAAAGAGGACAGGATTTCGAATTTTAGGGAAGTAAAAATGTTTATGTTTAATTTTTTATGATGACCTAGGCCGAAACATGGCCTCTTAATTTAGGACTGGTGCTCAACAGGCTATTGAACGTGTATGTTCGGTGTTTCTCTGTCCGACAGAATTCGTAACGAAGTCATAAGGCAGAGAACTAAAGTATCCGATATTACGCGACGAATAGGCTCGCTGGAGTGGCAATGGGCTGGTCACACGCTCCGAAGAACAGTTCTGGAGTGGACGCCGCGTTTAGAAAAACGAAGTGTTGGTCGACCGTTCACCAAGTAAGTGGACGATCTCCGTGCAGTAGCCAGTCCGGGATGGATGCGCGTAGCAGGAGATCGGTCGTCTTGGCGTCCATTGAGAGGTGCCTATGTCCAGCAGCGGGCCGATAAGGGCTGATAATGATGATAATGAAAAATGTTTATATATTTATTATTGTAGTCTTCATGACTAAATATTGGAAGTAACATGAGCTTTCGATTTAGTTTTTCTTAAATCATAAACTCAACAGACCTAATATAATACAGCAAACTTTAGAGGCCACATTTTCTATGAAGGAACAATGCAATACATGTCTCTTTTATTTTAGCATAATAATATATGGCCCTGTTCTTACTTAGTGGAGTCGATTCTTTATTTTTGAGTTGTTACTTTTTTTAATTACAAATTTTATTCAGATCGGTGATCTTTTATATTTAGTAAATAAAATATTATTCATCTAACATATACATTTATTTATCGAATTCCAGAAGGAGTAAATTATTAATGCTTATTTTTTAAAATCTAAACATTAATTATAAGCATTACCATACAAGGAAGGAACGTGTGATTGCGGGCCGAGACTAATGCCCCTTCACCTACCCATATGTTCGCAATATCTATGATTACACAAAAACACGAAACAATCTACTTTCTTTGGTAGTTTTAATTACTGCTTTCCTTTGATTTTTGTAATGTGTATCTCTCGAGAGCTACGAGGTACGGGTTACTTTACTAGTACATTTTATTCCTAATTTTAATATTTTAAATTTTCTCGTGTTCCGATCCATACGTGAAGCATTGCAATCGTCACTGTGATGTGATTTTTGAAACCGAATAATTCATGCGTCTTTTGTTTGGACTATAACGACCCCATAACTACGTCCAGACAGACGGTACCTAAATTGGGAGTAGCGACAGTTGGAAAGTCTTCCGATATTCACCATACTGGTCTTGCTCCAATTTTTTCAGCATTTGGACAATTTATTGCAAGAAAAAATACTGATAGCGCAGTTCAAACATGGGGAAAAACAGTGGGACGCGAATGATACATGACAGTTCCCCTACCCACTAAACCCCAGCGGTGTACCTTTCTCATCTGACAATAGGCGGAGCCACGGGAATGCGATGGCATACAACCGCGACTCTACCTGTGGGTGCCCTTGAATCCTTTTCTCGGGGAAGTTACATGGTACCCTGCTTATTACATTTAGATGTGTCCGAACACGCGGAACACCGTTCTTCTCGGGTCTCATGGAATAGGCGTCGATTTCCCCAAGCCGTCACCCTACGACCCTTCCTAACGTGACACATAACTGCGTCTACGTCTTGGACCTCTCGAGTACCATCTGCCAGCCTCTCTTATGCGTTTCGCTGCCTATTTTTTACGTGGTACAGTTTTGGTGTAGGAGTCAGCAGCATTCCAACCCTCCTCGAACATAGAGCGAATGTAATGAGGGCTCTTGGCCTACGACAGCAATGAGCACATCTTTTTCTTCTATCCAAGAAGAACATTCATCCAGAGTGCGGGTAGCCGTGATCACCATAGTGGTGGCACGACGGTGTAGGCCCACACAAGCAACGGCCGAAACAACCGTCTCCCGTCAAAATTTATGTGAATGGATGGGAAGAGAGCGCCCCAGCGGAGCGCTCTATCCACTCATTAAACATTAGATAGATGGCCGTTAGCAGCTTCACGCTAACGCTTGGAGCCTCTTATCTCTCTTATCTTTACTTCCACAGCCGCATGGACGGCTGCATTTCCTCCATCGCCGTAGCTCTTGTGTCATCGGATTTCTCTATTTTTCTTTTACGGACGCACAGCGCCAATATACTTCGGCGAGTGCTTTCTCCGCCAAGTCCAAGGGAAAACCACCCGATAAGACACGCGCGGCGTCCCTACTCCATTCGATAGCCACGAACCGCTCAAACAACCATGATTCTTCGAAGTCTACCTTGAGCGATCCGATCGCGAGAGCATCTTACTTTTACCCACATCTGCGCTTAGTACATCGCCATCGAGTGCACCACGCCCGTGAATAGTCACCTACAACCAAGGCTCGGTCCACCAAGATTGGGCCATGCCAGGCCAGCTGCAGACTTGGACACTCTTTTGGATAGCCGATCGAAATAACTTTTAAAAGACCACCAACTGTCGAGTAGTAGGCCAAAGTAAGACATTGTGGATTCAACGTCAATTTTTGATCCGCCGATTATGATGGTCAGCGGCTTTGCTCATTGTGATGCAATGGCTTGTAGCGCGGTCCATGAAGGCATAATACTTCAGATTTACCCAAGGCCACTTCTAGTCCTAAAACAGAGATACGCCGAACCACTTGGGCGACTGCTGCTGTCGCAAAAATAGCGGCTCGTCTGTGGATGGTGCAAAGTCCTTAAGGTCATAGAAATGGTACATAATTCGACTGATTACATATATTATTTTATAATAACATGTCTTCCTTCTATCTTAACATCTTTGTGTTCAAGTAATGAAAGTTTCAGTTTGTTCGGGTCACGATATCAAATCTATAATTTAGCTATTTAAGCTAAATTAATGAACACTTTGCATTTGTAATTTATAATAGTCACCATATATAATGACTATTAGCGTCATTTTATGTCACGGGTGGACTATGGTTGCTGTAAAGCTTCTGAAATGTAGGGCTAGTTAAATAATTAAATAAACCGCGATAAAAATCCGTAAAAATAGTTTTATTCTAATGAATAACATTCGCGTAAACTTAAGACATCACTATTCTACGTTGTCAAACACTTTATACAATAACTTAGTGTCGTATACTTTCAATAAACCAGTCTGCTACGAACCTCTTTTTTCTTCCGTCTTTCATTGTCATAACATTGGCGCAGTCGGTTTATTTTTCTCAGTTGTAGCTAATACAGCTATTAGTAAATTTAATTAAGTATGCCGATCGGTAAAATCGAACCATTCTCGATCGAGTCACAGAATTGGGACAGTTACAGTTAGTTATAGTTTATTGCGTTGAACGGTATCGATGACGGACTAAAAGTTGCCACGTTGCTAACGCTAGTCGGCGGCGAGTGTTATAATTTACTTTGCGATTTGTGTTCGCCCCTTCTTCCCGAGGACAAAAAATTCGACGAACTCGTCGAGTTGCTTGGAGATCATCTGGAACCTGAAAAGTGGGAGATTGCTGAGAGACACATATTTAGACAAAGAACCCAGCTACAAGGTTGCCCCAAGAGAAAATTAACTCGAAAAAAGTTACTTGTAAGCGTTTGTTGGACTAGTGCCGGTATTGTTCATTACACTCTCGAATCTGGCCAGACTATTACGGCTGATGTCTATTGTCAGCAATTACTATCCAAGATGGAAACACTAGCCGCTAAACAACCTAGACTGGTCAATCGCTCCACGCCACTGCTGCTTTACAACAACGCTAGGCCACACACTGCGCAACAGACGGCTATCAAATTAGAAATTCTTCAATTGGAAACTCTAAGACATCCTCTGTACTCCTCGAACCTTTTTTTTGAAATATTCTTTCGAAAATTGGATAACTTCTTGCAAGGGAAAAAATCAACTCTGATGGGGCAGTCCAAATCACCTTCAAAGGTTTTATTGAATCCCGTCCTACTGATTTTCCAGTAAAGGGATCAATGAACTACCTATGAGATGGCAAAAGTGCATAGAAAATAATGGTTGTGGAAATGGTACTTTGATTAGTTAAATATATTATATTAAAAAATATTCGACTTTTTGTTCCTCCAATACAAAACGCCAATTTCATATGTAAGGACCTAATATTAAACAGAAGGTATAACTTACTTCGCAAACTTATTCCAGCCAAATGTGGAGCAAACCTACACGTCCTCCGCACATCGAGTATTGCCCTGTGTTTCTACGCTTACGAATTCGCGTGCCCCCTGTGGGATCTCTCCATGCAAGACAAGTCGACATCGCCTTAAATGACACGTACTGTATCATCACAAGATGTCTCAAGCCTACTCCCCTGAACAAACTTTACCCGCTGGCAGGCATCGCCCCGCCAAGCATTAGGAGGGAAGTTGCTTGCTGTCAAGAAAAGGGAATGCAGGAGTCGGGTAGCTGTCATCCTCTTTTGAATTACATTCCTAATTCAGTACGACTAAGAAGCAGAAAGAATTTTCTACACAGCACGAAGGCCCTGATGAGTAGAGAGTTATTAGATGGAAAGTGAAATGCTCTCCGCCTGACAATTACAGACACGTAGGCTATTGCAAACAAAATATGCTACGTTAGGGCCAAACACACCTTCGTGGGAGCAATGCCCATGTGCCTATGGAATAGATGGCCCATGCACCGATACAGAGCATGAGCCATCTATTCCATTGTCCGCTGTGCCCAACTTCCTGCACCTTGGATGACCTCTTTGCGGCTAACAATGCCGCTACAGCTGTGGTACATTTCTGGCAGGATAAAATTTAGGCTGAATCTCTGACTCGAAAAGAAGGAGAACTGAGGGATGATTTCTTTTCCGAGAGAATATAAGCAGTATGGGAGAAAATTGTGAAAAAAGGTCTATAAATTTAATAAAAACTTCAACCAGAAATTGATTTGACAAAACAGTAATGGTACCTTAAGAGATCATCATATCATTATATCATCATTACCCGTCCACTGCTGGACATAGGCCTCTTTCAATGAATGCGACCGATTTCCTACTCGCATCTATCCCGGACCGGCTACTGCACGGAGATCGTCTTCCCACCTGGTGAACGGTCGACCAACACTTCATTTTCCTAAACTTGGCCTCCACTCCAGAACCTTACTGTCCTCCTATCTGTCATCGTTCTTCTCAGTGTGTGACCAGCCCATTGCCACTCCAGTGAGCCTATTTATCGCGTGATATCGGATACTTTAGTTCTTAGCCTTATGACTTCGTTACGAATTCTGTACTCTAAATGCATAAACTGTAATATATTATGAAACTTATGGCTAATATGGTATTGTACTTTTATTAAGAGCTTTTCTTCTAAAAAGATTGAGAAACTCTGTATTAATACGTGATTTTTTGTTACAGGTGAGGCGTTTGGTACCATTGCTAATACATAATAGTATATATAATAAAAACAAGACAGGTAAGTTTTAACATAGGACATAACAATGACAATATGTAATGGTAGTGGTGAATTGTCGAATGTTTGTGGACCCTGATAGTAGCTACACCTTCGACATCATTTTATCTTATTATTCTAAAAGAAGGGCAAAATAAACAAATCTGTCCCGCCACCCCAGAAGATAATTCAGAATAATAGACGTAATAAATGACTCAGAACGGCAAAATAAAGACACTGTAAATGGAGTCAGGCATTGCCACCATATTAAGTGTTGCTCTGTAGAAATACGTAGGCGTTGCGTATTATTCAGGGTCCCTCGTCCCGCCACATTTTTTGTTTCTAATGCTTACGTTTGCAATTTACATTCGACCCGAATAAGCAAAAGTGCTCAGACAAGCTGATTGTAGAACGTCAAATATTGTTTAAATACGATAGGAAAAGATTTATAGCCTAGAATTATATTATTGTTATCTTATCTTAATGAATTAGAGGACCGTTCGGTAGCACAAGGGACGGTGGCAGTGGTGAATGTAAAAGAAGAGGGAAAACCCGACGATTATAGGGCATACACCAGTGTGAGGCTCGGGTCTCCTTGATATAATGTGAGGAGGGTTGTGTGAGGAATGTGTTACGTTATGGTTGAGAAGTACGCTGGTCCTGTGCGGCTTTTTAGCACTATCAAGTGTTAGTAATGCCACAGTAGATACATATTTTTTATACTGTTTCAATAACTTCAAAAAGTATGTGCTATATTTGATTGACGTTATTGCTATATTATTTCTAACAGGCTCCATTCACAGATATAATTTGGTTTACCTACTACAAAAAATAGTTAAATGACAAGAAACAAAAATAAATTATATTCAGTGCCTGCTCGAAAATATTTAGCAGAAACTTCATACTTAGTAACGTAATTGGTGTTTGCATACTTACTAGAGCATCAGAGCTCTACGAGATATATGCATTCCCCTTGCCCTTAATCTTTCTCTCCAGAGAAGGTGGTATAGTGTACCAGCCTTGATATTAGTATCTGCCAAGTGGTCTCCGGTTGTGTCGCTATAAAGGGCGGCCAGTAATGACGTTGCAATTGTTTCTGGCATGAATATGTCTCTAGTTGTCTGGAACGTTCGTTTTCGCGCATGTGGTACCCATATAGTGATGACAATGCCATTGCCACATGGGGTTCCCAATGACAAAAGCGCGGAGAAACCATAATGTTCCCCGTACTTCCGTCGATGAGTGGTCCATGAGTTAGGCATTACCTGCCGGAAGCATCAGGAGCGGTCTGGTGTATAGACACCATAGGCTGCGGTATGCATATCAGTTAAATTTAGGAAAACGAAGTGTTGGTCGACCGTTCACCAGGTGGAAAGATGATATCCGTACCGTAGCCAGTCCGGGATGCGAGTAGCAGGAGATCGGTTGTCTTGGCGTTCATTGAAAGGCCTATGTCCAGCAGTGGACCGATAAGGGCTGATAATGATGATGATGATTAGCCAATTATTTATTCTATAAGTTTGAATGAGATAATGCAAAGAGAATTTGTACCCAATACATCCTGTTTACGAAACTAGTTCGCTAGTCTTTACCTTTTTCTTTTTAAATGGACCCGGGATAGTGGTGACTATTGAAAGTATTAGATGATATGATCTTATAATGATATCTCATTATGAGAGCCAGCTATATTTTATTATTATAGAAAGTAATTCACTTAAAAAATAAGCCTATTTCTTTTGTCGAGATACTTTATTTTTAAAGCTCTATTATTAAAAGTAAAATTAAATTATTATCACATGTTTGTACATTGTACGTTGCAATTAATACTAAAATTGGCTAAAAACTTACACCTCGCACTATGTACATTAGGAATATATTTTTTTCTGATCACATAGGAATGGCAATTCTAAGCATTATTTATATTGACGAGTCTTACAATATATATCTAAACCTATACCTTGTTCTATTCATAAGGCAAATACCATTCACTTAAATAATATTAAATTATTATTATAAATTTGCCCCTCCTTTCCTACAAATAATATGCAAATACAATGCACGTTGCTCGTTAAACACTACACCCCTAGCACTATTTCAAAGTTATTGGGCAACTATTCAGACAAAATATCCATGAAACAAAAATAAATATTATAAATATATATAAATCACAGTCGGGTATCTAATACAACAAGTGTTTGGTTTTATGATAGTTGAAAATAGTTGCATTATTAACTACAGTTTAATGATAACGTCATTTCCTTTCTTTCCAATCTTCTTTAATCATGTCCGCACCTTTTTCGGCAATCATAAATGTCGGTGCATTAGTATGAGACGAAACCATTTCTGGCATTATGCTTGCATCAATTACGCGTAAATTAGAAATGCCGTGTACTCTTAGCCGACTGTCGACAACTGACGTAGGATCTCCTGCTGGTCCCATTTTACATGTTCCACTTTGATGATAAATTGTGAACGTGAACATTTGAGCTTGACATGCAAAATATGCATCGCTTCCGAAGGGACCGTATTTAAGACAGTCTGCTATAGGTACATCGTACAGTTTTGCACCTATTTTTTGCACTCCTGGTTGTCTTGATATTTCAATTGCTACTTTTATACCCTCTACAATTTTTTGTAAGTCCTCGGGATCATCAAAGTAATTCGGTATTAGCGTGGGATGTGCTTTCGGATCTCTGCTTTGTAACATAACTCGTCCTTTGGATTTTGGCCGCAGCAACATTGGGAAAATCATAAATGCTTCTTTGTCACCTAAAGCCCCGTAGGTTTCTGAATAAAGTTTGTCATCAAACCCGAAATTGAATTGCAAAAGAGGATCTGAGTTGAGCCCGCCGGTGATAAATAATAATTCTAAATCAGGCCATGCTGTTACATTATACTTGTCCGCTAAATTCATAAATACGAGTGCTTCGCAGCCCCCGGGAATTGATAGTGGTCCCTTATGAGTATTCATCCATTTAAATACAATATCTAAGTGATTCATCACATAACCTAATGTAAGCTTAAAGTTTTGTGGTTGTACTACAAATTGGACACCTCCAGCTGCTATATGATCCATAAGGTTATACCCCACCGGCAAATCTTTGACAAGTGGTATTTTTAAAGAGTTCAAGTGATCTTTTGGGCCAATACCCGACAACATTAATAATTGAGGGGAGTTGATAGCACCAGCTGATACTATAACTTCCTTTTTTGCTAGAATCTTAAACCTTTGTCCACGTTTATCTATTTCTACTCCTATCACCTTCGTTTTAGTGTCGTCAAATAAAAGTTTAGTTACATGACTCAGCTTGCTGACGTGTAAATTATGCCTTTTTCCAATAGGATGTAAGTAGGCTCGGCTAGAACTATGCCTAGTGCCATTTTTCATTGACAATTGTAAAAAAGAAACACCAGCCGGATTTTTCCCGTTATAATCATTATATTTGAAACCCAATTCTTGTGCACCTTTTACCCAAGATTTGCCTTTAGTAGTTCTGTATGGTGCATATTCTACATTTAAATAACCATCATGCCCATGGTACAATTCATTGTCAAAAGCCGGTATATTGAACTTTTCAATTTTCTTGAAATATGGCAGAACTTCTTTCCATCCCCATCCTTGATTTCCGATTGCTTCCCAATTATCGTAATCGTAAGAGGATCCTCTTGTGTAAATCATATAGTTCAAAACACTGGAACCACCCATAACTTTACCACGTGGCCAATTACACTGCTTATTTTCGAAGCCCGCACAGTATTTGTCCGATGGTTTCGTTCTATATTTCCAATTCGCTGGTGTGACTTGTAAATGATTTGCAAGCATCGGAATGTCCATTAGAAAGTTTTCAGTATGACCTGCTTCTAACAGTAACACTTTCCATTTACGAACTTCGGTTAAGCGATTTGCGAGAACGCATCCTGCCGTTCCTGCTCCCACAATTATAAAGTCATATTCACTAAGGAGATTGGTGTTGTCCGGCGGTTCGTTATCAAGTTGACTGGCACCTTCTTGTAAAAATTGTAGTAATGATGACATTGGGTTCGCATATTGTGTTCCAATTGGATATATGATGAGCGTGCAGAACACCACGAGCAATGCCGACGACTGAAGCTGATTTAACATCTGGAAACAAACAAATAATTATGAGTATTAAAATGGTACCTACCTACATCCGGTTTAAAATTTGGAAGGCGCAAGTGGAACCGCTACAAAATAATGTAGTATGAATTAGTAAAATAAAGTTATTAAGGATAACGCTCCATACATGTAGCCGGAGGGATTTTTTTTCGAGAGAACAAATGTGTCCGATCTAACTGGACGGTTTTTTGTGTATGCTTATTAGCATACACAAAATAGAATATTTTCTAAAGTTCTAAAAAGTGCCCTGCCCCCTCTCCCCTTCAATAAAATTGTAAAAACAAACTTAGATCTATATACCCTTCTGAACAAAAAAAAAGTACTGAATATCATTCGCATTACCGTACATACTTCAGTTGTCGACGTAATCAAGTCAGTACATCATCACATCATCAATGTCATTCAGTCAAATGGAGAACCGAGAACTTTACCAGTCGGTTAAAAGTCACTACTTAATCGCCACATAAAAGCTTATAACATGACTTATAAGGTATTTCCAAATAATATAACTTTTGAACCAATAACATTATTGCTAAACTAATTCATAACCCAAATGTGAAATGGTCTAAGTTCTAGGTTTTTCCTTTGGTAATAAATTTGAACTAGTTAAGTAAGTCTAGTTTCAACGGGCTATTGAACGTGCAATGTTGGGAGTTTCTCTGTCCGACATAATTCGTAACGAAGTCACACGACGGATATTTTGGGGACTCTATTTTTAAAATACGTATAGCAGAATTCAAGCATGGTGGAGAGTGTGTGAAAGATGAATCCCGCTCTCGAAGGCCTTCGACGTCCACTACGTACTGACGACAGTATTTAAAAGTACTTGATTTTTTGAATCGGTTTGTTACAATAAACGAAACATAGGTTCATTACTGTACGGCAGAAACAAAACAATCGAAACAGTGAAGAAGACCTGGTTCACCACCCCCTGAAAAGGCAAATGCGGTTTTGTCGACAAATGGGGTAATGGCTACAGTATTCTGGGACTCGCAAAATGTGATTATGATTGATTATCTTGAAAGGGGTCAGACTATAAACTCTGATTACCACCGCGTCTTATTACGTCGTTAGGAAATAAAAGAAAAGCGTCCAGGAATGCACAGTAGGAAAATCCTGTTTCATAAGATAACGCCCGTGTTCACACCTCTGTGCAATCAATGGCCGGAATCCACAATTGTGGCCTAGAACTATTACCGCATCCGTCTTATTCACCTGATCTAGCACCGTCAGGCTTCTTTCTTTTCCCTAACCTAAAAAAAGCACTTGGGTAGTCAGAGACTTTGGGCAAACGACGAGGCCAAAACAGCAATAGACGCATATTTTAACAATAAGGAACCCTTCGTTTCAACGGTCTAAATGCTTCAAATGTGAGATTGCAAAAGTGTGTCTGACTTGATGGTGATTATATATAACTGAATTAGTATGTGTTTATTTTCTGGGTTAGGCCGAATATTTTTCAATCCACCCTCATATTACGACATGCACCAATAAATACATACTGAAATTATTACATTTTTACACATGTCATGAGCAAAAAACGACGGGTAGTATATACCACTGTTTTTCAACTTTCGGTATACGCGACCCGTTCCGGCTTTTTTTATTGGACCATTGAAAGACAAAATTAGTTAGTTATATAATTAATGTAAAGTTTACATTTTTTACTTATTAATGAATGAATGAATATAGCTTTATCTAGGTATAAATTACACTGTTATACAACACAATAACAATATATTTCTCACCTAAATTAAAATAATGTGCACAATACAGAATAAAATGGTACTAGCGTAGGCACCTACTATAAAAGAGTTTTTTTTT
>JAFELO010000977.1:189417-218741 GCA_017140195.1 Eumaeus atala
AAGGCTATAGTTACGTAACATTAGACTCTCTGACGTTTCTGTTGCTTTTGTCTCCTTTGTAATGGAATCGAGGGACAAAAAAGTTACAACGTATTTGTAGATAATTCGTTTAACAGCAACGTACCCGATAGCATACAAATGAGGCGCACCTTCTACTTTGACCCTGTAAGGTCAGGTTGTGTCGAGGGGTCCTCAGACTGACTAGTTTGTTGCGTAACTTTGACAATAATCGTTTTAAGGAACTTGTAACAATGATAGCACACGATGTTCTTTATTCAATATCAACTTTTTTTTTTATGAGAAGCTGGCAAACGAGCGGGTGGTTATAGACTATCCCCGGCTATAGAAACCCACAATGCTAGGCGTCTTGCAAACACATTGCTGGCCTTTAAGGAATACGTGCATCTAAATCTTCGTCGTCCATAAAATATCTTTCATGGAAAGCGAAGTTGAGCGATGCTAGTAATGAACAGTAATTCATTACTAGTATCGCCCCACGGCTTCCGCTCCCATTGGTCGTAAAATGTTGATATATAGCCTAGAATAGCCTTTCTTGATAAATGAACTATCTAACAGTAGATGTTATCTTCTAACCGGAACCGAAGTATAGGAGGGCAAGACGAGAAATAGGACCCCATTAACATCTACATAATTACGTACTAAGCGGATGCGTTGCCATCCTTTTCTCTTTCCCGCTATGGGTCGCGGGCATTTTGTGGTTACCGGGGGATTTCTGTGTTGAATAGACCATTTATCGAGGAAAGCTATATTAGCTATATATCATGACGCTACGACTAACAGGAATTAGTAAGAGTAGTGCCATGCTGCATTGCAGCGGAATTGGACTGGAAAGGAATGCATCGCATCGGCATAGGAATTATGATTTTAATGGGCATCTGAAGTCGTAAAAGAGCTCCTACTTCTCATTTGTCCCCCTTATACTACAAAAAATAATTAAAAAAAAACACAATACCTACTCAGGTTAAGTAGCTATTTAATTATAATGTTGTTAGTGTGCAACAGTTCATGTAACTTCAATATCCTCCATAAGCGTTTGCTATTCTATTCTGCTCGTATATCTGACAATTGAATGTGGACTGAATGAATTGTCTAGCCTAATAGCTGAGACACTCGGTTTCATTCGCGTAAATTTGTTACAGTGAGAATATTGTAAAATTTTTGGCCAAATTATGCACTTAGACGTTCCTCGGGAATCGCTCTATCATGGATTAAAACTGCACGAGAATCCGTTCAGTACATTTTGAGAAAATTGATCATGTATAGACACCTGTTTTGGGGAGCCTTTTTCATATATAAGAAGAGTTTAGCGTGATTTAATCATAATATTAAGTTTTAATTAGTATGAACGAAATTGAGTCGGTAACTTACGTGTTCTCTAGTAGGGTGGCATGTCCAAAACAAAATGTAGCTGCTATATATAGGCGCGTCGTTATATATAAACCATTATCAGTCTGTCAGTCTGTGATAAGGTATAATAAGGAAACGTTGGTCAACATTGCTATGATAAGGACACATTACATAATTAATTGCATTTCTAGAGAAATACCTTGAAATCATTGTGTCAATTAATGCGAGAACATTAGTAACATTCAGTCTTATATTATTATAGATTTACATGAGATATTGGGTCTTACTATCTATATATTATCTATATAAAAACGAAATACCACCTACTGATTAATCACGAAATCTCAGAATCTACAACACCTACAAACTTGTAATTTGGCAGGCAGGTTCATTTTAGGGTGTAGACAACAGCTAGGAATTTTATGAAACTACCTTTGAGTGTGCTTTTTTTGTGAACGAACGAAACCGCGTAGCGCAGCTTATATATTTATAATCCTTTAGAAGCAAGTAATATATTTTATGTTAGAACTTAGTTTATAAGGATTATATATATCCCACCGATTTTGCGATATGAAGTTGTAAAGATTTTAAATGAAGTTAAAATTTAAGGATATGAAACCGAACTACAACCGTTAGGGCACCTCGACGGCTAGTCAGTCCCCTAAGGCACCGACACCATCTCCACAGAAGTGTTTCCCCGCATCACAGGACAACTCCTCCAACTTTGGGACAGTGCAATGAAGTGAGGTTCCCATCTGCGCTTCATGTTCTGTGGGCAAAGGCGCCTTCTCATGTGCTCTTTTGTCTCCACTTATAAGAGGGGTACATAGAGCGCCACATTCTTCTGCTCTTTAGTACTCTCTTCTTATAAGGTGTGTACAAAGAGCAGCACTTTGGGTTCAATTGGCTTCGCCCAAGGTGTCTGTTCTCCCCAATCAACCGAGTCCCGCCGTCACGACAAGGTAAAGCAAGTGAAGTAAAGAAAGAAAGCATTTTGTATTTTATGCAAATATTATATTTGTGTAAAAAGGAGTATTAGTTGCCTTTGATATGTATAAATATGATAATGTTTACCGTTCTAAATCATACGTGACAAAATTTAAGTATGTGTGTGTAATGACTGTTTTTACCTTGACGCGATCCCAAAAACATGGTATAAAAAAATGCTATTTTATCCCTGTTCCTTAGTATTAGTACATTAAGGTACAAAATATAATAATTTAGTTAGACGTGTACGACGGTTTGACGTTATCTGCGTAATTTTACACGACACGAGGGTGGTTTTTCGATGGTATTTTTTAAATACCTCTTGGCCACACTTTCCCACCTCATTGCCTGTCCCACTCCGGCGTATCCAAAATTGACATCGGCGAACACTTGTAACCTTTTAATAAAATTGTATGTAGTCAAAAGAAAAACGTGCAAAAGAAACATACGTATTAATGTATATTTCTTTTGCACGTTCCGAAGTCCTAAACAACTTTTTTTTATAATGTACGCCATGCTACCGCACCTGTGCTGGACGCATGTCTGAGACTCGTAACTGAACATATCCCAGACAGCTTTATGAATGAAGCTGTCTCATGTAGTTGTGAATGTGAATAATATTGAAATTGTTAAAATGAAAAAAAAATGATAGTTTTAACTTGAAAGGACAATTTTTTTTATAAGATAGGGGCATACGAGCAAGTAGGTAGTGACCACCGCCGCCCATAGACATCTGTGAGACTAGGCGTCTTACAGACGCGTTGCCGGCCCTACAGGAATAGGTATGGTCTTTTCTTGAAGACCTCTAAGTCGATACGGCTTCGGATCGGAAACACCGAGGGAGGCAGCTGGTTCCACAGTACTGTTGTGGATTTACGGACATCAAGGTGATGGGCGTGGAATTTACAGTTCTGTCGCGATGTCCGGAGATGGAATTCTGCTGCTGGTGTTAAGCAGAACAATTCCTCGTAACCCTCCCCATGAAAAAGACGATAAAAGACGCACAGCGAACCGACATCTCTTCGTAGGACCAAAGAACCGAGCTGTCTGAAAATAACTTTGTCGTCCACGATTCTAGTCGCTCTACGCTGTATGCGGTCAAATGTAACGAGCTGATATTGCGGGGCCCATACCTAAAGGAAGGGTGACTTTTTAGCGGTAAACGCGTAAACTTATGGTGGTAAAATTGGACTAAGTTTAGTCGGCCCCATTCCGAGACATTGGATAACAATTCCTCGATGTCAGACACAAGTTTGTTCCGATACTCGTTGACGTGTTCCCGGGAAATATTGGCACGGCCAGTGTATAAAACATCCCCAGTGCGCTATCATCCGCGTAACAATGCGAGCCACTAGTTTGCAGCATGGTAACACAGCCTTGAGGAGCACCAGACTTGACAAATTTAAGGGTGGAGCATGCGCCGTCAACCACGACCTTTATGCTGCGATTTGTCCAATGTTGTATGAGTGATCCAATCGCATAATTTCATGGGAAGTCCGTATGGATAAAGCTTTGAAATGAGCGCTTTGTGCCAAACCCGATCGAAGGCCTTCGCTACATCCAGACTAACCGCCAATGCCTCCCCCTTGGTTTCAACTGCCTCCGCCCATCGGTGCGTTAAATAAATTAGAAGATCACCAGTTGAACGTCCACGGCGGAAACTGCACGGGTGGTCACTAATTATTTGATGATCTTCCAAGTATTGCAAGAGCTGGCAGTTGATAATAGATTCCATAATTTTGGAAAACAAAGGGGTTATCGCAATAGGTCGGTAGTTAGATGGGTTGGAGCGGTCACCTTTTTTAGGGATCGGGTCCACTAAAGCTGTCTTCCAAGAGCTGGAGACTATGTCAACAGATTAAGAGAGGCCCATCAATACCGGGGCCAACTCCGGAGGACATTTTCGCAGCACAATTGGAGCTCTCACCTATTTTGCTTACGTGCTCTGACTTTAATTTTCCCAATAACTTTTTTGAGGGACCTAGAGGCAGAATTATACTCCTTTGTAGTACCCCGGTACTTGCGTACTGTGAACTCGCCGCTGCTGCATACGCTTGGTAACACTCCAGTTTATGGCGAAGTGCCAACTTACAGGAGCGTCCAAACCAATGTTGTGACTTGCCGCCAATAGGCACCGCAGATAATGGTATGAAAATTTCATTCCCTGAGTCACCACATCAGTTATCCATCCAAGGGTTATCCAGAGAGAAGCAAATCCGCCCCCATGCGTAGGACGCCAAGAATGACCGCATCCCATCCCAATCTGCTGACCTGTAGTGCCAGATGCGACGACAGCCTACAAAATCCGACAGTGCTCTACTCCTAACCGGCACTATGCTCTATCAGGCAGTGGTCTGACGAGCCCAAAGAAGAATTAACGGAAACCAGGTAGCTTTCCGAATCGGTAGTACGTGAACAAAGCCAATTGGCGTGACGGGCGCTAAAATCACGAAGTATCACGATCCCTGCCGTTGGAATCTGTTTCAGCACAGAATCTGTAGCCTATGTGCTCAAGGAGTCGGTCTATTTCTGTATTTCCGTTATGGGATCTGTATACGTCATAAGTGTCTACACGCAGCCAAATTATAGACAATCCTTGTCTTCGAGGTTGAGGAGGCAACGATAGCATACATCGTCTAGGATGAAAACACACACTCCAGCTCGTGGTATAAATAATTGTTCTAAGTTATACCCTGGGTAGGTAAGGTAAGACGAATCAACCAGAGAAGATATCTGCGTTTAAGTCAGAAGGAGTAAAGCCGGCTTTGTTGGATCAAGGTGGTGTCCAGGCCTACCGGAACTCTCTCAAGCCGATCAAAACGCGAAATCGAAACCGAGTCATGCGGAGAGATTTTTTCACATAGTATGTCTGTTATTCGTTATTTACAAACCGACTGCTCATTTACCTCTTTATACTATTAAAATATACTTATTGACGTGTAACAAATCTACTAGTACTTCCCCACCATGGTTCAAGCCTTGTCGTGGCGTTGGGCGCTCAAAATAGTCTGGGGTGAACCTGATGACATGCAGTTCCGGTGCACTTCACCAATGGCGCACAAATGGCACTCGCGATGGATTCAATGAGTATTCGGCGCTATAACGTGCCGCGAGCCCTGCATTACATTGAACCCCATCCAGGGTACCGGTGATGGCGCATTAATGCGTTTCCCGCGTCAGAAAAATAATTTACTAGTACCTAGTTGATCGTCTGATAGGTTGTATAAGGAAACAGTTCTGAATTATAACGTTAAGCAAACATTATACTGTTAATTGATGCTACCATTTAACAATAATTACCTAGTAAATACCGTTCCATTAAGTTATTGTAATTGTCTAATATATTAAATAAAAACTAGTAATTCATATTAATTGAAGTACACGTATGTTAGCGAGTAATCATTTCTATGCGAAGCCTAAAATTATTTTTATGCCTGTCACTAAGTATCATTTTAGCCGACTGCATCAGGAGGGCAATGTTTTTCGTCTCGTAAACGTATGTTAATATGTTTTGGTCTGTTTTTGTCATAGGCTCTTTTATAGAATAGGGGGGCAAACGGGAAATCTGAACCTTTTTTTACGACTACTGACGTCTATGGATATTCGCATAATTACTATGCTGATGCGTTGCCCCCCTATGCCCCAATGAGCCACCGGCTACTCACAAACCGCACGAAACGCGACACTGAAGATGTCACTTTACGGCGGTATTATGTTGGCCAGTTCCGTTGCATAGGAGGATGTAGTGTCATGTACTATGCATGGCACTACCTCGTCCTGTGCAGCATGGCACTACCTCTTCCTAAGGGAGGCTAAAAGGATTTTAACGTTTGTGGTGTCGAGAGATTCGTCCTGATGAAGCGAGTTTGTTTCAAGCAGTCTGGTTTGGCGATTAAGAAAATACCATGTGATTCAAGCAGCCATGTTTTATTTATTCTTTAACCTCAGAGGTTAAAGAATAAATTCTGAGGAAAGTGTGTAAAAATATAATTCTTGAACAGGCTGGCGAATTGGCAGTTGCGGTTGTGTATTCCTGGTTCAAAGATTAACCTTCACCTCGAATAAAAAAACATGGCATTTTAATGAAAATATCAACGAAGTACAATTTACGGGGTAAAGCCTTAGTTTGTCATTCTTATGGCTCTGTATCCATAAGGTAAAAACTGGGCTTTATTACTAAGGTTCCACTACACGTCTATCTATCCGTACGTCTGTGCGTCCGTATAATAGAAAACGGATGTATATTTATGAATTTAAGGAATTGTATGTATTTAAAAATATTATATTATATGTATTATAGATAAACATCTATGTTCTGGGGAAGATTCGAACCCACGACATCTAGCGTAGCATGTACGATTATCCAAACTACGTTACCACCGCGCCAACCGGACAGTAATGATTAAATTCTTCGGCTACCAGATATGGAGAATACAAAAAACGCATATAAATCAATTGGATATGTGTATAGTTACATTCTGAGACGCCCTGTATGTTTTTACCAAAATACTTTTTACGCACTCTTATAGTAATGATACTTATATTTGAATCACGATGACGAAGTTCTACCGCATTCTTAATTGCATGGAAAACCCCAGACTTGTAAACGATGTAAGGAACTATCTCAAATTACTGCGTGTTGCGTAATGTTGTTGTTGTATACGAGCATGCCAGGGGGGGAGGTGGATAATGACAGGAAAAAACGGATGGGACTGCGTCGTGGGCATCACACCTACATCGCCTCCCTGACTGAGACAAGGGGGTCAGGATGGTAACCTGACCGCACTGCGCAGCCGCTATGTCCATGGGTGCTGGCTGCTGATCCTGGTTGCTGGATCCGCCTCCCATCTGCAAGTTCGGTCCTCTTAGGAGTAACTGGCGAGTTAACATAATGGCCTGTTACGGGTAGATACTGAGGTGCACCGGAGTGCACCTCAGTATAGGCAGATGGCACCCGCTGTGCTTTAGTGGATAGTCGTCCGCGTGTCCCATACACCCATCGGTTTTCACCCAGGAACGGTGGTAGGTAGTGTGTAAATGAATTTCCCCGCGAAGCGAAAGAAGTAATAAAATAATGTGTGTACTAATGTCCACGCGTCAGAAGTTGTGCTTCTTTGGCGTAACAAGAGGGAAACAAAAATATTGACTGTAGCTAATTTAAGGGTTTCTTAATAGCATAAGGGGCAAACGAGCAATCGGGGGCTTTTGGTCACTACCGACGCCCATGGACATTCTCACGATTCTTACGCAAATGCGTTGCTCTCCTATCATCTCCCGCAATGGGCCACCGGCTACTCATAAACAGCACGAAACATGATAGCGACGCTGTCACTTTACGCCGGTATCAAGGGAGCGAGAGGTAATTCCCCGGTCGTGCCGGCCCAATTCCGTCGCATAGGATGTAGTGCCATGCACTATGCATGGCCAGAGGAGGATGGAGTGCCATGCACTATGCAAGGCACTACCTCCTCCTATGCAGGTATCGGTTTTTCGTGACGGTGTGCGCGCGTAATGTAAAAAATTACACTCGTACACTTTTCCCTAACGGGCCTAAAGAAGTATAACTTCAAGGAGTTGTCTGAGAGAATGTCAGTGGGCAGATAGGCCCCAGACGTTACAGGCGGTTGATAACGTCCGCGTGGTCGCAGTGGCTGTACGCTCCACCAGCGACCCTAGCACAACCATCGGACGCGTCCATCGACTCACAGTGGCGGTGCGGACGTACTTCCCCGCAAAACCAAAAAGCTCAGTAGTGACTAAGCTGAACTCCCATTTTTATGAGGTATTTCCAGAAACGGGATAACTTAAGTTGTCTTTTCCTAAAGTCCATTATCCTTTTAGGACAACATAGCTGGACAGCAGTAAGGTAAATGGATGAACATGTGTAATAGCGAATGTTTTCAGATGAGAATTTTATTCAATTTTGAGCAGTTTTTTGACGTCACAATGATCAGCCATTGTGACTTAACAAAAGTAAAGTAAAGTACCTTCACGCCTTATCCTCGAAGAAGTAGGCAGAGGTGTGCTAGTACATCCACGACTCGTAAGTCCAGTAGATATACTAGAACACACACGACTAGCAAAGGTACTGAGAGGCCCATGATATTATAGGTGGAAAGCCTATGGCCATTTCGGGCACATTCCAATCTCGAGCAATGTAGTGCATACTCAGAAAAATCTGAGAAACATTTAATAATGGTTGCTCAACCTGGAGATCGAACCCAAGACCCCACGCGGCTAACGGTCTTAACAAGCGACACGTAACAGAAGTCTTCTAGTGAGTTTTAAACATGTAGCACATGCCCATTATATATAGGTACACTGATATACATAGGTAAATCCCATTTTGAGAATTGTAATAGCAATGCCGTCACTATCAAGGTATTTCTAAAAGAAAAACCATTTTTAAAAATATATATGAAACATATGTACGACCAATGTGAAAATGCTTGAAGTCGGCGCTAACACAAAGGTTTATTAGTTTGTAAGTCTGCAAAGTGTGTAGTAGGCACATCTCACCCCGCCCCTCGGCCCCTTCCTTATCTGTATCCATATCTAGTGTTACTGTTTTTAAAATTATACAATAGGATGGCAAACAAGAATTCGGAGCCTTTTTACCGACGCCCACGAATGTCCACATAATGACTATGGTGATGCGTTGCCTTCCTTTTCTCCCAATGGCCCACCGGCTACTCATAAACCGCACGAATCGCGACACTGAAGATGTCCCTTTACGGCGGTATTCTGTGAGCGAGAGATACCTCCTGTGAATTGTGAAATACGTGTGAAGACAATTTATTTTTATCGAGGAAAATTAGTTACTATAAAATTATTACTTATCAATATGTTATAATCAAAAATATTTTATTGACAGGGAAATAAATTAACCCTAAAATAAGAAATATATTCAATCAAGCGTGTCGGTTCCCTGTCACACATGACAAAACCGTCCTACTTTACGAACCACTCTAAAAATATATCCAGCAACTGAGAGGAATGATGTTATACGTCAAAAATTAAATCTTAGTATTCATTCTAGCCTTGACACATATAGCGAGTTCCTTTATGGCCCTTACAGTAAAAGATGTGCAATGATTATCCTGGAATGCCTTGAATGCTGTGCGCGTTCAACTCGTTTATAAACATCACGTTGTTAAAAATATTGTATTGAACTTGGTACACGAAGAGTGGCGATTCGACGGTTACGGTTACTAATTTGTCCTTTATTGAAAAGCCTTTTCTGTACATTCGAACAGATGGGTCGAGTTGCTGTCCTTAAGAAAAACAAGCCCGTCTGTCCATGAATAAAACATGCTCAAAATAACGGACATGCTTGATAGGGCACAATAATCTTTTCAATTATATTTTATTTTATACATTTCCAATTGAAAAAGACGCATTTGTTATCGAATAGTTAATCATCGACGTAATAACAATTTGCAAAAATACCGCATTTAAATACTAATAATTAATTATTATTAGTTGTATATTTAGTATTTTGTATCGCGTAACGTCTTGCCTGGTCCACGCATCGATTCCATAATACATGAAAAGAATACAATCATGTTAAAAATGAAAAAATAAGGCAGCTTGACCGATTGTTTTTTTCACGGAGGGACCTAATACTGGTTGGCGGCGCTATTGCTCCAACCTCAACAGTTCGCCTGACTGGCGAATTAATTATCAGGATGTGTTATCAATGATAAATAGTTTTGTTTTGCTTGTACTGTTACATGTGGTTGATGCCTTGTCTGTGTGCATTTTAGTTTTCTTACAGGAACTGTTACATGTGGTGGTGCTCTGCAACACTAGTTGATGCATTGTCTGTGTGCATTATATTTTTCTTACATGAAATGTTACATGTGGTGGTGCTCTGCAACACTAGTTGATGCATTGTCTGTGTGCATTATATTTTTCTTACATGAAATGTTACATGTGGTGGTGCTCTGCAACGCTAGTTGATGCATTGTCTGTGTGCATTATATTTTTCTTACATGAAATGTTACATGCGATGGTGCTCTGCAACACTAGTTGATGCATTGTCTGTGTGCATTACACTTTTCTTACATGAAATGTTACATGTGGTGGTGCTCTGCAACACTAGTTGATGCATTGTCTGTGTGCATTATATTTTTCTTACATGAAATGTTACATGTGGTGGTGCTCTGCAACACTAATTGATGCATTGTCTGTGTGCATTACATTTTTCTTACATGAAATGTTACATGTGGTGGTGCCCTGCAACACTAGTTGATGCATTGTCTGTGTGCATTATATTTTTCTTACATGAAATGTTACATGTGGTGGTGCTCTGCAACACTAGTTTATGCATTGTCTGTATGTATTAATGTAGCAATTGCATTTTGCTACTTAAGCGGATTACCTCGCTCAAATCCCAAAACATCCTAACTTTAAAGAACTTTTCCTTGCGTTTGTATGCCATGAAAAAAAAATGTAATGCTTCTTATCCTCTTATATAACTTTTATTGTTTATTTTTTTGTACATTTTTATAAAATAATTTAAGAATTTACTCCTTTTTAAGTTATACTGTAGTTACTCTCCGTAATGATTCCTATCTGTTTAGATAGGAATGAATTTTATATCAAAAAAAATGCCATGACGCATTTAATAACTCCTATTGTGTAGATTTTTTATTATATATAATATGTATAAATAATAAATATAATAATTGGAAGCGCAATATACCCACGCAAGGCGCATTTCGCCTATGCTCTCAAATCATCAGTGTCTTTACGACTCTCGCCGCGGGTGGTCTGTACGCGCGTTGTTACTGACAAATAAATTTAAAAACTATAAATTTTTATCATTTCTGAATTAAAAGATACTGTACATAGCACGAATATAAATACTACGTCAATTTTAAATATCGAGTCATAGAAATTTAATTTGTAAAACACATTTAAATAATTTGCCATTTTGTTAACTTATCAACGAGTTACGAAACAGACAGTCCATGCATCGTGAGTCGTGACGTTACGTTACGTAACACCTACCTGACGATTGATACCAATTTCTTTACATTATATTTTTAATTGTTATTGCGATCAACTTACAATCAAACACTTGCCCATATCGTGAAAGTACAATAGAATGATATACTGTTTAATTTTAATGTAACTTTGCAGTAAAGTACATTGCTGCTTTGCAGTCTAGTTGGGCCGGTGTGACCTGTGTGGTGAGTCAGGCTGTAGCGTTTCAATGCACGTTTAGTATATAGTTTAAAATTACATTGCGTTTGCTAAAATATATTGCTATATCGCTATAATATCTATAACATATATATATTTAAAAGAACATTTTGTTTGTGTGATGATGATAAATCGAAACCGGTTGTAAATATAAAATGAAATAAAGAAATACTAGAACTATATATATTTAGTAATAGGTAGTATCATGCTGCATTGCAACCGAGTCGAACTGTCGCTCTCATTATACTGCCGTAAAGTTATGCCGTCGCTTTACACTCTTGTTTGCCCCCTTATGCTATAACAATCATGTAGCATAGAATATGTTTTCTAATTAACAATATTGCAGGACATGTAAGTAAGTCTCCTTCATGATGTTGTTAGTAACATCGTGGAAAGTTTTCACAGCGTGGTGGCCAAATTTGTAGGTGGTAAAAGAAATAATTTCTCATGCCGGAGTGGATACCAAACTCTGTGTACGGCGTCTGCGTCAACATTCAATTAAAAAAAAAAAACATTTCTATGCTGTATAAAACAATTGTTGGACGAAGTCTTAAGGGTAAAATCGAAGAAATGTCACTTTTTTTTCTCTTCGGCGTTGCTTGGACGACGGATTCATTTGACGCTGACGCTATCTGCCATCACCAAATATATGACAATTAAATAATTTCTTTTTCACCGGGAACAGCTCCTGCCAGTACGACCCGAAGTATTAACAAATTGAAATTAAAAGGAGCTCTACTCATTTTGTTTTTCCTTTTTGCATTGGATTTAACATGAAGATCTTTGATTATATATTGCCTAGATAGAGTGTCGGATGCGCAAAAAAGTGTCAAAAAATATCAGCCAACTGTTGGCTTATAAGGACTTTCCCGCCGTTCAGTACAAATCGTGCCGCTTTAGTGTCACTACGTATTACGTGCGCAAATTAATAAATAAATAACAGTATAAAATGACAGTATGTGCTATTAAAGTGTGTCGGAATTATAAAGGAAGGGCAAAAAATATGAAACCCATCACCTATCATCGGTAAGTAACCAAAAAACTACATATTTTATTTTTTCTTTTATAATTATTGAATTACGCCATATTTATAGGAACAATGGTTTGGCATATTTGGTTGATTACTTTTTCGAAAACTAAAATTATAGTTTTAGGAAGAGGTAGTGCCATAGGAAGGAATAGTTTTATTATCACGCTTTTATTAGCTCCATCTTGACCGTCTTTAAAAAGAGGGATTAATTTAAAACTTTGCACACATACCAAGGATTGATGGCAATGCAATAATTTAATGTAATAATTATCATTACTTATATGTATATTTGTAACGTTTAACGAAAAATTAAAAAACAAATTACAATTAAAAAAAAAGTCGCTTTTAATGCACATCAAATTAAAAAGTAATTCATAACATAAGTTATACTACGTAATAATAATGAACGAAAAATACTAAATATTTTTTTGTGAAAAAAGCGTCGTTTTTCCAAGCAAACAAACAAACATACATGCAAGTAAAGTTAAAAAAGCGTGTTAAAAAGGTGGAGTGCGTCTAATGTATAGAAGAAACATGATGTTCCCTTATAACTTTTTTATTTTAGTGATTGTTATTGTTTATGGTCTTTTTTTCAATAGTCTACGTTACTATTGATCCAATCCAAGCGAAAACTTTTCAAAAAACAAATACAAAGAGATGGTCATTGGTTTTGGTTTTATTTTCACATGAAACTCTATCCCTAATGTCGAGTACCAGGGCGTCATGCTAGATCAAGTTTTCATTTTCAAAAAATCATGCGCGTAAGGAAAAAGCCCGTACTGGAGAGTGTGTACGGGTGCTGCCCTCTTTATTAGAGAGGCGAGCACCCGTCTCCCCTCTCTAAAGGGGTCAATAGCTTCAAAACAAAAACAATTCCGTTCAGCAGTTGCAGAGATTACCACGTACATACAAATAGACAAATGAAATTTAAAAAATCATTTAGTTGTATTCTATTAGTTTCAGCAATTTATATTTAGGAAATATATCTATTCAGCAGTTTTATTAAATTATGTTCAGTGATTCAAAATTTACACTTATTAGTCTGTGGATTTATAACAGCATGTTAGCCTATCAAATGATAATATTGTAAAAGAATTTAACATAACATTCACACTCACAATTTTAATTAAATATTCCCCTATTATTTAAAAAAAGAAATTAAAATATTAAATTTACTGTGATTTTATATGTGTATTTTTTGTGAGTTATGGGAGAATTGTAGTACAGCTGGTATCATTATTCACGCACACAGATACATTGATGCACAGTATAAAACACTGCCTGCACGCACACATAGTTGAACATGTTGGCTAGTTTTCATTGTTTTGATTGTAGGGCGACGATCCGTCTAGGAATTATATAATCAAATATTAAGATATGATATACTATAGTGTTCAAATATTGAATATAAGTAATGAAGAATATTCCGGCAAACATACAGTGGATTGATAATTGTATATAGAAAGAAGTCCTCAGGGTTGCATCGGAGAGTCTCGGACAACTACCCAGATAAGGCTTCGTTCTCTCACTTTTTACTAACCCTTATTAGAAACTGTATTGATTCCATGGATTGTTTCTGGTACTATTTGAAGTTTGTTCGTGATTGTGAATGTGGAGAGACCATGATTGAATAAATGTATTTGGAAGTCTAACTAAACCTCTACTATAGACCCCCTATCCCCAGAAGTCCTTTTATAGAATTAAAACTGTCACACAATCACTTGTAGATACAACGATTTTGCGTATTGTATAAAAAGTATTGAAAAGTAAAATCATATTAAAAATGCTTTGTTTAGACACAGTATAAAGATACGGTGTATGTTTTTTATATTGTGATTTAGATACAAGTTGGTGTTTGTCATGGTCACACTTAAATGTCTTTAGGACAATGCACTCTCTGTCAAAATTGTACCTATGTACCTAATAATTAAACACAGAGATAATAAATCATCTTTGCAGACGATGTAAAATACCCATTTAATTATTTAGATGGAGTCTGTATTTCCAACCATAATAAAGGGATTATAAAAAGTAAATCTGTTCTGAAAAAATTGTCACGAGATTAAATGTACAAGGGTTTCAAAATAGTGGAAACATATTATGTTGCGGCTGTTTTTTTTTTCAAATAAACCGCGATATAATATTTTTGATGCAGTTTTATACTTACCATATAACTTGTACGAGGTCAAATTGTATTTGACTACATTTGTTTTTTTCGTTATATATCTATTAAGTTAAATCCACGTTTTGTAAAATATATCGCAAAAAAATAATATTATTTTTTTGCGGAAATTAAAGACACATATTAAAAATAATATTCGTCTACAAATAAGTCTACGCCTAAATGTATAGAAATAAGTTTTTATTCACTACATATTATAATAAAGTATAACTAATACTGTCTTAGGTTTACGCGAATGTTACACATTATAATAAAACAATTTTAACGGATTTTATCGCGCTTTGTTTAAGTATTTTACGATCCCGAGTTTTTTCCTTCTGCGTGGGACCCAGTTATGAACATAATTAAATCAGAATCCAAACATAACACCTCACAGCTGCATGATACAATAAGCGCTTCATGCGTTAACCGGAACAACTAATTAATTATATGAAGTATTCGGGTATTTTTAATACTCGTAACTTATGACATCGTGACATCTGTCACCTCAGTCCACCCGTGGCCATGGTAGCTGTAGAGCTTCTGAAACGTCCGGATCTTAAAATACTTAAATAAACCGCGATAAAATCCGCTAAAATAGTTTTATTGCAAAATGTATAACTAGTTGAGCATACCAGTTAGATGTCTGTTGTGTTTGGCCTGTTAAAATAAAAATATTGAATGTTTTTTATTTCTTTGTAATTTTATTCTTTATATATTTACATTATTACTTTAAATTAGAATTTATTTAATAAATAGTATATTACGATATATTCTGCTTGTTTGATAATGTTATTTTCTTGACATCGTTTTGGCGGATGTTACATAGGGTGTTATAATGATATGGAATTCAAATATGCGAACTGAATTTTATGCTGTTGTGTTATTATAATTACAAAAAGCATATTGATTATTTTGATATAATCCCATGTTTTCTTTAAAAGACAAAATAAAGAAAGTTTTTATCCTATACTTTAAACAAGAAGGGAGAATAATTTTAAGACTCCACTTATGGAGTCTTAAAATTTAACTTAATGTCCTTCTTTCATTCGTTATGTTATACAAAATTAAGTTGATTAATGTGTTTTCTGTTTATTTGTTTTGATAGCTTGAAAAGAAGCGAATAAAAACTTTGTTTTTTAATCAGAATACCGCAAATAAAATATAAATTGAATAATAATATACTTATCACTAAAACTTTTATATTATTTTTTGTTTTCTATAATTAAATATTCAAGAACTTGTCTTTCTTTTTAAATGTTACAATATTATAACATTTTTGCACCGTAAATTTGAAAAATTACTTACTTTGGGAATGTGTCTTTTTTATATTGTACAGGAAACAGACAATCAACTGTCGTGCCACAGAACAACACAAGTGACGTTCGGAAAGATTTGCGCGTACACAGCCGTGCGTAGGATCAGCATACCAAGTATAACTGGCGACTATAATGCAATAAAATCAAGTTATATAAGGGTACTAATGTCGCCTATGTTCATAATTATTGTGGATGCTTAAGTTCAAGAAGTAACTCATGCCACCTATGCGAAAGGATCATGTTACACTTAATCAGTAAACGCTCAGTTTCGCGGCACGTGCTGCAAATTAAGATTTCAACGATTGAAAACAAAAACATTGAAAATTATTGACGTTATCAAAAAACGCGGATTTCGTCAGCAGCTCGTCCGGTGCATCTGATGGTCGCGACTACTTTAAACTTCAAAATGATCAGTAGACATTTAATTCCGAGGACAATGCAGGTTACGAAAGATCTTACATCAGTTTGCAATCCTGCATTGAGGCAGAAGTGACATCGATAATAAAGAAACTTCAGAAGAAAATAGGAGAGATGTGTTTCAAAGATCTTTTATATATCACCGAATAATCGTAGAGCCAAAGTAGAGGAAATGCGAAAATAAAATGCTATTACATACAAAGTCGAATAGCGGATTTTCTTATGAACGTCTGGCATTTCTGATCATTATTATCAATATTATCTAATAAGTAACATTCTTGATATAGTGGTCGTGGTCAGCATGTTGTTTGAGAGGAAATTTTATTCAATAATTATCAAATGTTATACTAAATGTTATACCTACTAGGTAAGCGTTATCCGTGACGTCACTTTCCATTAAGTAATACTGTATCCTCCAGCCTATTGGACTGGGAAGAAATAAGCAACTGATATAACCAGAAGAAAATCCGGTGCCCAGAAGTCGAAGTCCCCGACAGTACACGTTTACATCGATTTTTATGGAAAAGAGTTCATTTCTTAAATTATAAATGTATTGTTAACAATAAAACTAAACAATCCATGATCCACTCTCGTACTTTAAACGGACTTTCCGTTTAAAGTACGAGAGTGGATTGATTGAAGAGAATAAACACATACTAAATCACTACCAAGTACTTTTTTTAAGCTAGGGAACAGACAAAGGTATCACGGTGCTAGATCAGGTGAATAAGGCGAAAGGCGAATGCGGTAATAGTTCAAAGCCACAATTGTGATTTTCAGCCATTGATTGTGCAGAGTTGTGAACACGGTCTTGATGAAACAGGACTTTTCTACTGAGAATTCCTGGACGCTTTTCTTTTTTTTATAGTATTACACCTTTCAAGATAATCAATCATAATCACACCCTTCGAATCCCAGAATACTGAAGCCATTAATTACTTTATTAGGGGGTGGTGAACCAGGTCTTCTCCACTGTTTCGATTGTTGTTTCGTTTCTGGCGTAAAGTAATGAACCCATATTCCGTCCATTGTAACAAACAAATACAAAAAACTCTAAACAGTCACGTGAAATAGTCAATAGCGTCATATTTTTGTTCAACTGAAAGCAGTCGCGGAACCCACCACACAGACACCTTGTGGAAACCCCATTCGTTGACTATGATGTTTTTAGTACGTTCATAAGAGATGCTTATAATCCTGGCTACCTGCCTAATTTTTAATCTGCGGCCTCTCACAATTAAATCAAGAACTTTTTCAATATTTAAGTCAGTAGTGGACGCCGAAGAACTTCCAGAGAGGGATTATTTTTCACAGTCTCTCTACCACGCTTGAATTCTGCTATCCATTTTTTGATGGACGTATAAGACAGAGCGTAATCACCTAAAGTACTGACCACATCATCATGGGTGGCTTTCGGCGATAGCCCCCTCTTATGGAGGTACGTAATGACGGCACGCTACTCGATTTGCTCCATTTGCAGAGACTATGTCCGATTGCTTTGTTAAAAAAATTATAAAAATTATAAAATCATAACTAATCATCGTACACGCTTAGAACTTCACACAATTAACTAGTCTGAACTAAATAATGTAGGAAGATATGATTTTTAGAATTTAGTGGATATGTGTTAGGCCGAGTACTTTTCAACTCACCTAGTAGGTTTATTGAAATAAGGTAAAACTTCCAAAAGAAAAAAATCTAATTTATCTCTCCTGCATTTTTTTGATTAGTGAAGGTGTGATAAAAGTAGGCCTACCGTTAAAAAAATAAATAATTACCTAATAGCCGAAGATGTTAAATTAAAATATTATAAAGCGTGCTACTATACCTAGGTACAATTAAATAAGGTTTACAGCGGCTGCAACTCACTTGGCTATTTCACCCCTAGGGGTAGGACTGGACACGCTTAAATACGTATCTTTTAATTTTTAATCGGTAGCACGAAAATAAAGTTATGTCTCTAACTTAAAAAACGACGGACATCCATATTAACTTTCAACCCCCATTTCACTTCCATTAGGTTAGAGACCATACTCACCAAATTTCATAGGCCTAACTTTATATACTTCACGCTCGGCAATGATGAACCAGTAAGGTAGGTTATAATATTTTATAAGTTCAGATTCAAGGGATATATTTTGCACCTTATTTCGAATTGTACTTCCAATGTTAGTAACATTAGAAGTACTTTAATTTGACAAGTGGTGGTATCCATCTTTTTTTTCTGTTGACGCGGGGAAACGCATTTACGCGTCATCACCGACCCTGGGTGGGGTCCAATGGTGTGTGAGACTCGCGGCACTTGATACCATGAGTGCAATCAGTGCCGCCCTTGGTGAGGTGCCCCGGAACAACAATCATCAGGGCACCTCGACGGCTAGTCAGCCCCGAAATGAACCAACTCCACCTCCACAGATGGGGTTGCCCAACACTACAGAACAATCCCACCGACTTTTGGACAGTGCAATGGGGTGTGGTTCCCATCCTTGCCCCTTGCCTTGTTCGCAAAAGCGCCACCTCCTATTGCTCTCAGGTCCTCTCTTCTTATAAGAGGAGCGCCAAGATCTCCCTCCGTTCAATTGGCTTCGCTTGGGTTCTCCCCAGGCTACTAAGCCCCACCGCCACGACAAGGCTTGAACTAATGGGGTGTGGTTCTAATCCTTGCCCCTTGCCCTGTTCGCAAAAGCGCCACCTCCTATTGCTCTCAGGTCCTCTCTTCTTATAAGAGGAGCGCCAAGATCCCCCTCGGTTCAATTGGCTTCGCTTGGGTTCTCCCCAGGCTACTAAGCCCCACCGCCACGACTAGGCTTGAACTATGGTGGGGAGGGCTGGTATACACCTCGGTGACCATTGTGAGATCTATCTTAACCCCCCATTATCTGCGTACACTTTTAAGTAAAACGGGCTACAACTTATTACTTATGTTTCACTAAATATTGTTATGAAATTTATTGAAAAATGTTTTTTCAAGTTACTAAAATAAAAAAATCCACACTTCTAATCTCACTGTGAGTAAGATACCCTAAGCTGTTGTGGCTTGCATACAGAATATCAATAAATTAATAGATCGGTAGCTCAACTTATTCTTCGTGCGGTTCTTAGTTTACCCTTGGTGCAATTTCTACACTGTGGCCCGTCCCACACGATTGTAAGGTACTCCGCAGTTTCTGTGAAGTACTTTTTTTAAATCAATTTTGTTCCTGGAAAAAAATACGTGATATTTGTCTAAGCTGATCGATCTCGAAGCAATAGAGTCACTTTAAGACGAGCCGTTGTACCAGATTCAACGCCCCGGCCTCCGGGCCCCAGGCGGGCGGCTGACTAAATAGGGCCGGTGTTATGTAGAGTGGGGGACTCTACATGGTATGGTACAAGGTAAGAAGAGGGGTGTTGCCTAGAATGTCTTACACAGAGTTTTAGTTATTCCTCCATTTAAGGGCCGGGTATATTTTTGAAGATTTCCTCTGCGACCCGAAAAAGACCCGGAGAGAGGGATCTCCCCAAAGTGAGATTTGGTAAGATTAGCCTCGGCCCTCTTCCCTCACAAAATATCTTGCGTAATTAAAGGACGAACCCTTAGTAGTAAATCAGAAACAATATGAATAAGTATTTCATATTTATACTACATACCATACCTGTATACATACAAATGGTGTCAAAGTGTTTAATTGACTTTTTGAATCCACCGAACTATTTCATGAACTCTTTGAAAGAGATTGCTGCACTGAAGCCGAATCGGACCGACACGACTGGCGAAGTACTTTCCGCCTATATTCTTTAAGTGCGGCTTGTAGGGTATCTCCCAATTTTATTTGCACGTTTGCATGTGACAATAATTACTGCAGAGCTTGAGGACAAAAGTATTCAACCAATGCGTTCTCACCGTGACGACCTACGGGGACGAAACATTGCTTCTTAACTTAGGACTGGTCCGCAAGTTTGCTCAACGGGCTATTGAACGTGATATGCTGGGTGTTTCTCTGTGCGATATAATTCGCAACGAAGCCATAAGGCAGAGAACTAAAGTATCCGATATCACGCGACGAAAAAGCTCGCTGAAATGCCAGTGTGCTGGTCACACACTCAGAAGAACAGATGACAGATTGACCAGTAAGGTTCTGGAGTGGAGGCCGCGTTTAAGAAAACGAAGTGTTGGTCGACCGTTCACAAGGTGGGAAGACGATCTCCGTGAACTAGCCGGTCCGAGAACGATGCGACTAGCAGGGGATCGGTCGTCTTGGCGTTCATTGCAAGAGGCCTATGTCCAGTAGTCGACTGATAAGGGCTGATAATAATGATGGTGTTGTGATAGTCATCATCTCATGTTCGAATTCGTGAAAATCAAGAGGAACCCTCAAATTTTGTATACACTCATGTACTTTTTTAGATACCGTCTTTACACATTCGGTTACATACGTATATCGGACATAGAAGTCGTTATCTCACACCCTGATGGAAGGTAAAGCTCCTAGGCAAAAATGTCTCGGCACGAAAAAATTGAGCATGCTCACAGACCGCAGGTCTGCGGTCTGGACACCGATTCCTAACAATGATGATTCATGAGAATGTTGAAATTGAAAAAACATCCAAATTACAATAGAGAATATGGGTTCTTCCATCTGCTCGGGACGCAGTGATAAACATAATCAAATAAAAAACTAAACATAATACCTCAAGACAGCAAGATATAATAAGTACTGTTTGCGTTAACCGGAACAACTAAATAATTATAATTTTTCGGGTACTTTTAATAACTTGTGACATGAGGACTTGTGTCGGGCTAGTCAAATAATTAAACAAGCCGCGATATAATCTGTAAAAGTAGTTTAATTGTAATGAGTAACACTGGCGTAAACCTAAGACACCAATAGCCTATTTTCAACTTTTCAGCGCATTGTTAGTTATTTTTGGTTAGATATGAGTATTTTTTTATTAAAATTGAATTTGTTCGAATATACATTGAAAGATTAAATGTTCAATTTGAAAGTTCATTTTCAACTTTTCACTGCGGTGTTATTTTGGATGCCTACAGGTCGTGTTCGAAGAACATACTATTTAATCCTTTCCAGACCTTCCATCAGCATCACCTGCTCAGTGATGATAACTATTATATACGGATATTTTAGGTACTGTTCATAAAACATAAGAAAATTTATAAAAGAACACATACATTTAATGTAGATATAAAATTTTATGTGGTGCTGTTGACTTCTCCAGAATCTCGTTTTCAGATCCTTACTTGATAACGATGGGATCACCTCGAGAGTAAAATCTTTCAAACAAGAAACTAATAATTGGAAATTGGTATCCAAAAGATGATGTAATCGCCTAGCCTACAAAAAACGATACAGTCGAATTGTAAACATCCTCATTTTTGGAAGTCTATTGAAAAAGTGTGGAGCGTCTTATTTCCAACTCGAATCGTAAGGTTCCGGACAAGATTTCCTGCGGATATACAATGGAACTGGAAACGGACCACTTGTGTACAATATAACGGTTCCTCGTGTCCTGCTTAGTCGTAAAATTCAGCTAGTATCTTTTGTGAAGATCGATGTTATGTTTTACAAATCGCATATAATGAGGATTGCGACGGAGCACACATGCGCGCTGAATACTAAATGTGGTCTGCTGACTTTATTTAACATCACCTATCCTGTAGATATAATATGTTATAGATTTTACTAGCAGTGCCCTCCGTGGTTTCACTCGCGTAACTCCGCTCCTATTATTTGTAACGTCATGGAAATTAGTCTTTTGTTTGTTTTTTTTATTTTCGAGGGGAAATGCATTTGCGCACTGCCGTCGGCCCTGGGTGGAAACCGACGGGGTGTCTGAACTCGCGGCAGAGCCGAATATGGCAAGGAGTCCATAGCCTACCTTGATAAATTTGCTATCTTAACAATAAGAAATTGGAGCAGTGCAGTAGTTCCTGAGATTAGCGCGTTTAAACAAACAAGCAAAAACCTCTTTAGCTTTATTGTATTATTAAAGACTCATATTATACACATTAAAACAGAAGAATACATTTCTATACATAACAAAAGTGGAAAGTTTGGAATGATTTTTATTGTAGTACTTTTTTTTTAGAATAGGAATAATACATAAAAGTATATATTTGAGAAATATATACTTATTTATTTCTGTTACTCGTTCACCAATCTTTTAAAAGTAATCTACGATGTATGATTACAAGTGCTTGTAAGTATGTCGTTACAAAAAATTACTGTTACTAAAAATTACTGTGCTAACGCCGAAAGCTCCTAAAATAAAATAGAATTAAGAAAAAAATGTTGGTACTGAAAAGCAGTTACTATTGTTATTTTCTTATCATAATTATCATCATTTTTCATCATCATTGTCAGCCCCAGTGGACCGATCCACTGCTGGACATAGGTCTCTCAATGAACGCCAAGACGGCCGATCTCTTTCTACTCGCACTACTTACTACACAGAGATCGGCCTCCCACCTGGTGAACGATCGACCAACACTTTCCTGCCGTCTGTTCCTCCGATTGTGTGACAAGCCCATTGCTACTTCAGCGAGCCTATTCGCACGTGATATCGGATACTTCGTTACGAATTCTGTCGGACAGAGGAACACCCAACATAGCACTTTCAATAGCTCGTTGAGCTACCGCAAACTTGCGGCCCAGTCCGAAATTAAGGGGCCATGTTTTAACCCCGTAGATCATTACGGGGATAACGCATTGGTTGAAGACTTTCGTCTTCAAGCTCTGCGGTATTGGTGACGTGAGAATGTGACGAAGCTTCCGGAGTGCTGCCCGAACCAAACTGAATCCTTCTATTGGCTTCCTTCTCGAAGTTATATCTACCTAATTGCAATAATTGCCCAAGGTAGACGTATTCGTCTACGACTTCAAGAATAGCACCATCGACGTTTACCGGCCTAGGGAGAACGTGTTCGTTGAACATGACAATTGTCTTGTCCAAGTTCATCCTAAATGCCAATACGTTGGGAGGGTTCATTTAGGCCGTGCAACATTTCCTGCAAGCTCTCCGACGATTCGGTCAACACAACGATATCGTCGGCAAAACGAAGATGTGAGAACTACTTGCCGTAAATATTTATGCCCAGTTTAAAGACTTAAATACAATTTCCAAAATACTAGTGAAGAGTTCCGGGGAAATAACTTCCCCCTTTCGCACTCCACGATGCAGTTGGATTGGCCTTGTTTGAACCTCCCGGAATTAGAACGGACATAGAAGCACCGTCATACAATGCTCTCAGTACCTCCACGTATCGCCAATCGACCTGACGTCGCTATAAAGCTTCCGGAACAGCCCAGGTTTCGACAGAGTCAAAAGTTTTCTCATAGTCCACGAAGGCAAGGCACGGCGGCTGATTGTACTTATGTGTCTTTTGTACAACTTGCCTTATGGTGAAAATGTGGTCCATGGTGCTAAATCCTCTGCGAAACCCAGCCTGCTACGGTGGCTGGAATTCGTCGGTCGTCGTGTGGTGAGACGATTCGTCAAGACTCTTGAGAATAACTTGTAAATATGGCCGAGAATATAAATTGGTCTGTAATTTTGAAGAAGCGATTTGCCACTCTTAAAAAACAAAACAACGTTATTTCCAAGGCATGCTTGGAAAGTGCGCCCCGCTGAAGGACGAAATTAAAAATCTTATTTAGCTCTCTAAGTACAGGTTTGCCTCCTGCTCTAAAGAGCTCGAATGTAATTTCGTCCCTCCCCGGAGCTTTTCCCCCTTTAAGCTGCGCAAGAGCCAGACTAATCTCACTCAAGCTGTCGTCCGGCAGATTGCCTGACAAATGTCGTGTTAGGTTTGAACGCGGATCGTTGTTTAGGATATCGGGATGAGGAGCGTGCTTCGTATACAACTTGCTATAGAAAGATTCGATCTCAGATAAGATCCCAGGCCTAGAAGAAACGGTAGTCCTAGTGTCAGTCCTAACCTTTGTCTGATGATTTCTTCCAAGCTTCTCCACAATAACATTAGACCCTCTATTTTGCTTAATCGCTTCGGTAACCCGTTGCGTATTTGAGCTGCGAAGGTCTCGGCGAATTAGTTTGCGGACTCGCTTTGAAAGAAGCTTGACATCGGCAGACGTAACGTCTTCGTGAGCTCTGCGTTCCCTGAAGCTCGCCGAAGCCTCTTCGCTGTTAAGAGACTAGTGTCCTTTAACGACTCTGACGTCACCCTGGGCTTGGATTGAGGGCGAGGGTATTCTTAGGCCGCCCCCACACAGCACATTTTTTTATTATACCTCTGTTAATTACTGGTTTTTATATAGTTTGTTTTAAAGCTCACTATTTTATACAATTTTTAGGCTAATTCTTAGTTTATTAACGCCTACCTAGTACAATATCTTTACTACTTGAATATGTCAAAGGATGCAAATTGTAAAGTACACATGTATTTTATAAATCTTCGCAGTATCTTCGTAAGTTATGCAGCATTGGAATATTTTCCAATTGTTTTGCAGCGCTCATGACTATTGTGCAGGTATTATAGCCACTTTATATTCACGCATTCACAACTCCATATTTATATAAAGTTATTTTATTCATATATAACACATTAATTATTAAGATTAGTCATTTATGGAGTATATGAAGTATGTGCCTCGGGAAGGTAGCAACGTAGGCAATGTAGAAAACGTAATACCACCAAAAGCATAGTATAAAAACTAGCCATTTCTCTGGAGCTGCTTATTTTTCTATAAAAAGTAATGAAATTTCTAGGCAAAGACAGGCTAAGTTCTTTACTGCAATTCTAAGGCTTTTTACTACGATTTCATTATAACTATACTCACGCTATAAGTCACTTGGCCATTGAGCATTCTATACTTTCTTGTTGACACACAAGTCTCTCATGTAATCAATATAATTCAAGTATTAATAGTGAAAAAAATAAAATTAAAATAAAGTGAAGTATCATATATATAAAGTGAACTAGCATACCCTAGCGGTTGCGCAACTCCGGTCTTACCAGTCGTAGCGTAGCCTTCCTTGATAAATGGACTATTCAACACAAAAATATTTTATCATATCGGGTCGGTAGTTCCTAAGATTAACAAATAACTTAACATTATTAGTATAGGTCGGCAAATTAGTTTAGCACCATCAATAATGTTACGTATTTAAGCATTGATTTGGTACCAACCCTTCAGGTTTACATAATATAGTACTACTTAAACATAATATAGTAGCAGACAGCAGTTGGAACCCACGTTCTTTGTTTAGTTAGTATTCAGGCTCTTCGCACTCTCGGTCTTTCTGTTTCATAGATCACAAATATCCCGCATATACATCGCCATTATGTTTATAAACGCAATCTAATAAACTAGCTTCAAAGACCAATTCTGCTGTGTATTGGCATGACTGACACTTATGACAAAATTGGTTGCAGATAGATGCGTCTGACACTTGACCGGCTTTTCTTTGTTATTCTTATTAGTTATTATGAATACGTATGCGATCTGACTATACATGTTATGAAACATAGTCCCCAAAAGTGGTCTGTCAGTACGTGATCAATTTTCTCCAAATCTACTGAACGAATTTTCATGCCCTTTCTTACCCATGAATAGAGCCGCTTCGCTAGTATAATTATTAAGTCGGGCTATGCAAAAGTCGCATGAAGATGTTTACCCTAATTTATTTAAATAAGTCCGGTAAAAACTTTTTATATAATACATTTTAAACTGTAGGTTGTTTGTTTTGGCGTGAGAGTGCCTCGTAAATCGGTAACACTAGCCACAACATGCACCAAATAGTGTGACGGCATAATGAATTAATTATAGTCTATTAATTTTACAAAAAAATGTACACGCTGTATAGTCAATTAAATAATATATTTTAACATATCACCTCAGCTCCCTTTGCACCGTAGCGTAATGATATAGGGAAGCTTCCTCGATAAATGGGATATCTATCTTTGGAAGATTTTTTCGAGTCGGACCAATTTATACTGAGATTAGTTAAATCAAACAAATAAACTCTTCGACTTTATAGCATCAGTATAGATTTATATATTTAACACTCAGAAGTACATATTTGGTTTGATCCGTTTGAACGTTTAGTTAAGACGCTAGCTAAACTAGGGGAAAAAGCCACTTAGGAACACAAATATTGGCTTATATTTCAACATAGTGAATAGTTGAATTAGGCTAAAGACCCCTGTATAATGTAAGCACGATGTGCCCTGTCGGTTATAGGTCCGGGGTACCTCTGCATAGGCGGGCGATGGCAATCGCGGGGTTTTAGAGGGTATACCGTTCATCCTCATACCCCATAAAATGAATATAAATGCAAGTATGAGAATTAGTTAATGGACAACAATAAAAATAAAAATGGAATCACAGTTTCTTATTAATTATATCTGCTCGGCAGTTGAATGCGTTAAATCAATCCCATGGAAGCCATTCATTTTTTCGGGATAATTTTTACTAATTTTATATTATTTCAGAACGATATCAATATAACATGTACCAAATTTCATCCAAATCCGTCGTGTAGCTTTTTCATGAAAGAATAACAAATTTGCCTAGTAAATTCTGATTTTATAATGTTAGCAGGATAGTAAGTTAATTAATTCGTGAGCAGAAACCATAATGTTACTGGTTTTAACAGTGCACGATAACTATTGTAGTCACCTTGAATAAAACAGGTATTATGGTTGAACCCGCATCCATTCTTAATTCACATCATACTATAATATATATATGCCAGTAAGATACTTTTCCCCATACACCTGCTGTAAGAGTACTTGTTGTACCAGTCTCAGTTTTACTTAGTCTTGATAATAAATATTGTCACAAAGATTATTGAAACAACTATTTTTATTATTCACGAAGCTTATTACTATTACAATGTGTTAGTTTAATTTCAAAAAAAATATTGTATAACAAATATGTAGAGCGTATTCGAAATGCTCTCCACTACCTGCTATACAATCTTAAACGTTCTTTTGTTAACTCGCACTCCTTCCATGCGCAAATTTTTCAGTGACAGTCGTACGGAGTCTTAAAAAAAAAAGCCTTTCCTTGGGTTCCTTTCGCGATACTCGTCCAGCAGTATCTTTAATCCACAAATTGAACACTTAGAATTGCTCGAGAGATCGTGGGTCCTATACCTCTGATAGTAAAATACTAGCGTTTCTATGAGCAACGGCTCGTATATGACTAATAAATTTTACTTTCAACTGGCTTTTTCTAACGACGTTCATTAATTATTCTATTGGAGAATTTATTAGCTTATTATTATTCCCGAAGCAACAAGGTAAAGAACTTTGCGCGCGTCCAGCATTGTAAGCCTTAAATTTAAACAAGGTTTTCCTGTCTCAGTTAATTCGTAGCATTGATTGATAGATCACGTAACATATTGTCCCGGAGTGCTTCACTTGACTATTTCACTAACATAATTTAATATAGTTTCTGTGTTAGAGCTATCATTAACGTTTGTATAGTTAATGGTAATGCTAACGCGTGAGGGGAAGGTGGTGGTGGCGGTGTCACTGGACACCGCCAACGCCGTCAACAGTCTCCCCATAGCACTATACAGGAGGCGCCTCCATACTTGAGAGGATGCGAAATTCTCTAATAGGGTGGTAGCGCATGAGGCGCAGAGGGGATGGTATGTGTGGAGGCGTGTCGGGTGCGGTGTCCCACAGGGATCGGTACTGAACCCACTCATGTGGGACATCGGATACGACTGAATACTGCGAAGTCACCTTCTCACTGGGATGGGTAGCTGGTGACACTCTCATAGCAACACTGGGGGATTAATTATAGGGAGGCGGCGCAACTGGCCGAAATAGGTAGTCTTCGGGTACGTCACGAAAAGACCGGAGCCCTTTTCTTCCGTGGAATTGGAGGAAAAGATGGAAGCACATCTCCTTATCGGAGAGGCGGAGGTGAGGGAGACTCGCTGGAGAGCGGACCTTTGGCCCCTATTTCCGACAGGAGCGAAGTGTGAAAGTATAATTAGTATTTGTATAATGTTCGCTATTTTTAAGTGGCATGCAATTATTTAGTTCTATTAATATTTGTTGTAAGAAAATCTGGAACACTATAAAAAAACTAATCCTTGAGTTATGTAACTAATTGCTTTCCATTTAGGCATTTTATATGAGATGGGAGGGTGGATTACCGGCAGTTCGGAGCGAAGGTCCTAGGGTCGGCTACTATGAAACTTGAGGTGGACTAGTGCCGCTTGAGTATGCTCTAGTGTCTGCCGGAATATAGCTTTGTACGGGGACCTCTGTGAATCCACGCCATAGCAACAGCCAACCGTACCGTCTTCTGGGCGGCAGCAACAGCTCTTGCCAGCGATCCGTCATGGGAGCTAGTGGCGGAAGCGCTTGCCAAATTCTTAAAGCGGTGGATGCGCAGAAAACGCAAACCCCGCATACGGAGGACACGAGGCGAGCATTTTTCATCAGAGTAGCTTCAGCCAAAAGGCAGGAGAGGAGCAGAATTCCTGTTGCGGTGGCGGGGTGAGGATCCGGCGAACGTATGATTAACGCGCTAAGCCCGGTCCTAAAGCGGTGCATGAGCAGAAAACTCGAACCCCTCATACTCAGCATGACACAGGTGCTGGCCAATTCGATGGCATTTGTAAATTTTGTTAACAATTTTAAGTGTTAACATTTAGTTTACCTGACGTTGATACCTGTAGGTATATGTGGCAAGACTAGGTGTATTGCCACCACCAAGCTTTGTCGTGGCGGTGGGGCTTAGTAGCCTGGGGTGAACCCAGGCGAAGCCAATTGAACCGAGGGGGATCTTGGCACACCTTTTAATGGTTTAATACAAAAATATAAAACAATTAAAAATATAAAAAGTTT
>JAFELO010000977.1:236054-256362 GCA_017140195.1 Eumaeus atala
GCATATTGAACTGAGGAGGTGTATGTTCTTTGTACCCCTCTTGTAAGAAGAGGGGACTAAGGAGCAGGAGGAGGAGGCACTTATATAAGAAGAGGGGACAAAAGAAAAAAACACAATGAGGCGGCGCTATTTCGCACGGGGCAAGGGGCGAGGATGGGAACCTCGCCCCATTGCACTGTCCTAAAGATGGTAGGGTTGTCCTGTGGCGCGGACAACCCCATCTGTGGAGGTGGCGGCGGTACCTTAGGGGGCTGACTCGCCGTCGAGGTGCCCTGATGATTTGCTGTTCCGGGGCAACTGACAAAAGGCGGCACTAATGGCCATCGCGGTGGTTCTTATGGGTATTCGGCACTATAATGTGCCGCGATCTCCACACACCCACCCAGGACCAGTGAAGGCACATAAATGCGTTTCCCCGCGCCAACAAAAGAAAAAAGAAGGTGATATGTCGAAACAATAGCGCGCACAGGCATTCTGGATTCTTTGTAGTATCCTCTGCGTCTTGGCGGTCAAACGTGGTCCATAGACGATATCTGTATAGTTTATCTTGGACAGTATTAATGATTATGTAGGACGGATGCGTACATTTACTGCCAGATTCTGTCTCACATTATATAATATTTTAGTCTGTAAAAGCATTCTCTTGCTAAGCTAATTATGTGGCTATTAAACCTGAGAGTACAGTCCATCATTAGTCCTAGAGTACGTGCTTCCCAAGTTTTCAGAGGCTGATCTATTAAATGAACACTGTTTATTACGTTTAATTTACCTAATTGAAATTTTTTAAAACAGATCAGATACTTGGACTTAGTGGGGTTCAGGAGTAGACTATTCAACCTGGACCATAGCACTATTCGGTTAAGATCAGCATTTAATTAATTAATTGCATTATTTATTTCAGATGGCTTGCACGAGATGTACACTTGTGTGTCATCTGCATAAAAGTGACACTTACAATTTTTTACATGATCCTTCAATTCTGCTGCGTATAATAAAAATAATATAGGGCCCAATATTGAACCCTGCGGAACCCCTCTTGTGAGGGCTACAGCATCTGAGAGGAGAGAAGTACCGTCACTACTTGTTATTTTTATGTATTGGTAACGATAGCTGAGATAGCTAATGAAATTGTTATGGAATTCGTAGTAATTTAATATGGATAGACGTGTTTCAGGTAGACTAGATATGTTAATAAAATGGCTGAATATCACATTTAGGTCATTTAAGTATCGCGGAGGTAGCTCTATATTTTTCTGTGGTAAAATGCTTGTTATAATATTTTTTCACAACAACTTGGGGTTGTTTATTTTATCATTGATGTTAAATTTGAAATATGTGGATTTTTAAGTAGTGCCTTATTTACCAATGACTTTAAGCTTTTATAATATTCTTTTTTACCATGGGCCTTTGTTTTGTGGTATTCTGTACAGGCTTTGTCACGCAACCTTATCATAAGCCTTAGCATAACCGACATCCGTCATTGAACAAACCATTCTTAAAGAGTTTAGACATTATTATTTATTGCAAAATATATAAATTCTATGGAGCATAACAAACAAACAATGTTACATAAATTGTACTGTGCTTGCATCGTGGAAACCAATTACAATAATAAAGGATATCCACTCGCGGTTATCAATTTCATCCTGCTCTTTTGTGAAAAACACATGTGAGGCTTGTTAAAGGTAATTCGGGGGAACAAAATGTATATGTATCGTGTCAACTGTAATGAGCACAATAGGTAATGGAAATGGACACAACAATGGTAATCAATAATTGTATATATTATAAACATCAGAGTATAACGTGTACGACTAGTTTTACATGTTTGTAATGTAGCAATAAAAAAATGAAATAAGGTATTGTAAATTATTACTATGGTTAGAATTGCTGAGATGTGTAAGTACAGAATTCGCAGACTCTGTTTTAATTGATCTAAACTCCATCGCTCGCACCATAGCTGGGACTAACTCAAATTTGATCTTATACCCGCCGCGCAGACGACAAGTAGGGGCTCGTAGGAGACGTTACATCCAACAGTTGCTACCACCCGTAATTTCTGCAGCCCGGGGCTCAGGCTGGACACCTGCCCCCAATAAGGCCTTAGCGTTGTTAGGGTTATTCTAAGTACCGGAGTAACCTCGTTCCTCGTTGAAGACCGGAACTTTATCATTGTACGGCCAGTCGCTGGGTTGCCCTGTCGCTGACAGATCCGGGGTATCCAATCATGGCGGCCGAAGGCTCTCGCAGTGGTTTTTAGTCGGTAGTGGCAGTCTATGTGCTGAGTCCGACACACCCTTCCGGCCCACGCAGGGTCGGTTGGATGGTGATAAATGCATTTTTTTTTCATCATTTCCCATCGCCCTGCCTTGCAAAAATACGACCTCCCTTAGTCCAGGAGTAGCGCCAGTGCAGCCTACGACACTCCTCGCGGACATTGTGAAAAATCCGGCGGTTAGTGCTAGTCAGCCTCTTGTTGACATATACTGGGCGCGGGGCGCCATCAACGCCCATGTCGGCGCTGGTGAGTGTTCGGTGCACGCGCGCCACCGTAAGAAGCTCCTCGCGCGACGCGGCGCGACCGAACGGCCTCCCGGAACTTTCTGCCTACCTCCAAACCTACCACACGCTCAGCAGACACAATATCCGTGGGTAACAAATTCACTCCTAGCTTTGAAGCCACAAGTGACTTTGTGGGCAACATTTTCCCCTTTTTTTGAGGAATGTTGCCGATGTCCAAATTCGCCAGTAAGGCCTCCTGGTCCCTGTCATTCTGCTCATTGGCGGAAGCCTCCAGTTGGGCTACATTATCCGACGACTCCGACCTCCGCTCTATATATACATATAAGCGCTGCTTATAGGTTGTCAGGGCGCTTCGGAGATGAGCCATCTCCTTGCTATATTCCCGAAGTTCGGCCATGTACTCGGCAAGTTCTCTGTGCATCTCCTGGATATCGGTGGTAATGTCAGCCGGGAAAGGTGAGAGTGAGCTCTCCTCGCGTTATGCAATGAGGCCGGGGTAGCGCAAATCGTTCGGGCCAGGGTAGTGCTATTAGCGCTCTTTTTTACACGCTTCTTGCAGTCGGGGCAGGACCAGTCCTTCATGACATGAGCATTTTCCGGAATTACTTATGAGAAATCCCAATACATGTACTACAATTAGCAGCTCTATTAGCAGACAGGAACTTGCTACATGCTACACATTTGCCCATTACTATCTATAGGGGGTGGTCGTGGCTTTATAATCTAGATCGGTAAGTGGCGGTCCTTGCTCTAGTAAGCGTACAAGATACGATATAGACAATCAATACAGTACATGCAACGGCCGATAGGTGGCGCTGTCTGGACTTATTGAACTATCGGCTTTTTAGTACGCAAAACGGTAAGTAGATTGAGTTGATAGCCCATGGGAATTTCACAGCTTTGCGATGACTCAGACCATAAGATTTTGTTCAGTACTCACATAAGTGTTCGCTAATACAGTATGTGGCTTCACAAACCTCTTGGCACTCATTAGCGAAACTTAACAGTTTTATTATTAATTTCGTGTAGTTTAGTTGCTAAGCAAGTAATAAAATTCTAATATATATATGTTGTACTCAACACACCACACTACAGTCACGTAATAAATCTATTACAAATTGAAATCTCGGTTTAATTTATTTTTCAAAACTATCACTGCGGCAATGTTTTATAATGCATGAGAGCAAACGAGCAAATAGGAGCTTTTACGACTACCGACGAAAAAATATTCGAGATTTTGTCAGGACATAAATAAAAGTGATCAAGTAATGCAATAAATTGTTTAATGATAATTCATATCCACAGTTTATAACGCAATATAGAAAAAAATTCTTATGTGTACAACAGTCGGTGGTTTATGTATAAATAGTAAAACTATCAAACACATAGGAAATATAAATAAAGGTTATATTTATATCGCAGTCCGATTGTCTATATCGCCGTATTTCATTATGGCTAGGAATTTTCATAAACAGGGTCGTATTGTGGCGCACGAACGATTCGCCTTATAAGGATTGAATATATAAAAAAACGAATAAAAAAAGCTATCTAATTAGCCTTATAAGGATTGAATATATAAAAAAAACACATTAAAAAGCTATCTATGCCCCGTTAGGTTCTGTAGTTAGGTTCTAGCATGATTCAGCCTTTTTATGTATGTATTATTTATATATTGAAAATAAAAACCCTCGTGATATCGGGTGAAATTATTAGGACTAATTTCTTTGACAAATCTACATTAAAGTCGTTTACATTCATTGATGTCTTAAGTTTACGCGAATGTTAGACATTACAATAAAACTACTTCTACGGATTTTATTTATGTAGCCCGACGTTTCAGAAGCTTTATAGCAACCATGGTCCAGTCCACCCGTACATAAATAATTTAATAAACCGCGATAAAATCCGTAAAAGTAGTTTTATTGTAATCGTTTACAATCAGTTATCGTCATCGATCAAAGTGTAGGTACAGTACTGCTGTAGAAATATAAACAAATGGCCATTGTGAGTTAATACATGTAAAGTTACAAATGCAACTTTTTAGGTTATTGTGCGCATTCAATCTGTAAACTATTTTATGATGTTGTTAAAAATATAAGTCACAATGAAATATAGGGTGCAACAACTTTGAATAACCTAGCTCATACTTCGTTAGATATAGATAAAAGTATAAATAACGTTCTTTTCTAATTAATTATCATTTTCATATTTCTCTTCTGCCTGTCTGCAAAATTAGTAGGAGCCTTAAGTACGATTTTATTCGTAGTTAGAGTTGTTAGTAAAACATCAAATGAAATAACAAGAAAGCGTTACAAGCCAGGTAAAAACCATTCTTCAGTTACAATATAAGAATGCAGTTGTTATAACAGTTCCGAAACTAAACTGACAAATACATTACAAACTTCAATTCCAGAGGTCCAGAAATTAATATTTATGTGCTAATAAATACTTGTGTACTGAATTGCTGCTTCACAATTTAATAGTTACCCCTTAGTGTTATTATAATTAAGGTTCTCGTAGCGCACCTAGGTTGCTTCATTTATTGGTCGGAGTATAATGTGAAAAAGAAATACTGTTAAAAAAATTATTATAGAATTGAACACCTTAAAATATATAGAATATCTTATTAAACATGTTATACTGATGTTGTGGTATGTTTTTTCGTTTAAATTTAATCTAACGCATCGTGTATAGGACTCATAATTTATTTTTATATAATTATAATTAATTATGACTTGTTTACACTATTTTTCTGTATGTACAATTCTTTTACATTAATTAAAGTATAATTAAATTTACATCTCTAAGAATATTTACATCATTTACATTTATTGATTATGCATACTATCGTCACCTTCTTCGATTTAGCCAGTCTTGTTTTATTAAATCAGAACCTTTTTCTCCGATCATGATTACAGCGGCGTTAGTGTTGCCGCTTACTATAGTTGGCATTATACTCGCATCTATGACCCTAAGACCTTCTACACCATGGACCCTTAATCTAGGATCGACGACAGCTTCAGGGTCCCAGGAAGGGCCCATCTTCGCCGTTCCACACTGATGATAAATTGTCATACTAATTGTCCTCACTTGGCATTCTATATATTCATCAGACATAAATTTAAACTGTTTGCAGTTTGGTAATGGTTTCATGTACAGTCTAGAACCAAATTGTTTAAAAGGTGTACCGTTAGCAACTTGCAGGGCTATTTTGATACCTTCAACTAACCTATCTACATCCAAACGATCTTCGTGATATCGTGGATTCATTATCGGATAATCAAAAGGGTTCGACGTTTTTAATCGTACGTAACCTCTAGTGTTGGGGCGTAGTAATAAGGGCATTATGGTCCACGCATCTTTGTTTACAATCGGTCTGTAAACTGTATTATATATTTCGTCTGTTAATCCTAAAATTTTTCTAACTATTTGACCGTTATCAGATGAAAATGACGCTGGTGCCATATGAAACTGAATATCTGGCCACAATCCCGAGCTATTTGCATATTTTGTATTGACAAAAGCAATACCTTCTAATCCACCTAGTACTGTCATAGGTCCTCTTTCGTTCACAACATAGTTCATTGTGACAGGAAATGCTTGTAATCGATTTTGCACAATCGCTACAGGTTTGTCGACAAGAAAAGTTAAACCTCCTACACCTACATGGTCCTGGAGGTTCTCACCAACAGGCAAATCTTTCAACACTTTTATTCCTACATCTTGTAAATGATTTTTCGGTCCCACTCCAGACAACATGAGTAATTGAGCGCTGTTGATAGCGCCAGCGGATAATATGACTTCCTTCTTGGCATAGACGATTCTTTTAATTCCGTGCTTCACATATTCCACACCATATGCTCTTTGAGTTAACGGGTTTATTAGGACTCTCGTTACTTGTGAGTTTAGTGATACATCTAAATTTCTGCGTGTTCGCACAGGTCTCAAAAATGCCTTTGCAGTACTACAACGAGACCCCCGCCGTATTGTTCCTTGGGCCATCATGAAACCAGTTTGTGTCGCTCCATTTATATCCCTGTTTTCGTAGCCGATTTCCACGCCCGATTCCACAAAAGCTGCGACTAGAGGTGTCCTCCACGGAGCTTCCTGTACAGTTAAGTATCCACCTCGTCCATGGTACTTGTTTTTAGCCAGGTAAGGATTCCGGTTGTCTTCTGATTTAATGAAATATTTCAGTACATCTCGATACGCCCAGCCAGGATTTCCTAAGGACTCCCAGTGGTCGAAGTCGTAACGATTTCCTCTCACATAAACCATGTAGTTTAAGACGCTGGATCCTCCTAGCACCTGAAAACGACAATTACATTTTTGTAAGTCGTGTTAGTAGAAGATTTTTACTTTCACAACATCATGTGTTAGTATGTATCATATTCAGTGAAAATTGAGAGCCCAAGTGTTTGGGAATTTTATATTACTCTTTGTTGACTGCTAGTTATATTACTCTTTGTTGACTGCTAGTTATATTTATAACTGTAATGACTAAACCAGCTCAGTGCTCTATAGCTTCATACAATTCATCAATAAGTAGACAACTAGCCTTATTTAACTGCAATTGTCAGATTTGAAATGAGAATATGAGGAAATACTACAACCATTTACACGTTACCTTTACACCAGTTTTTGCGTCAAACAAGTTTATTGTCAAGTGCAAATACAACAGCTTGTATAAGTAAAAATAAAACTAAACCACCAACTTCCGCGATGTTGTTATTAACCTGAATATAGTTCTTGGATTGGGTCATTATATTTATTAATCAAAGAGTTTTTTATCACTCTTTATTCATTTTAAAATTAACTCATCTTTTTTGTTGGCGCAAATAGAAATTTTGTGAAAAATTTCTTGTTTACGTGCTATACGTACTGATAGTAGCGTATGTACCATTAAGGCTGTAACTTGCATCGACAACTTGATCTCCAGTAAAAAAAATTATAACGTGTATTTAGTATTTATTGTATTTAAATATCACATTTATAATAACCTTTCCTCTGGGCCAACTGCATCTGCGTTTCTTAAATCCAAGGCAGGCATATTGCGTCGGTTCAGTCTTGTACTGCCAGTCTAGTTTCGTCAGTTGAAGATATCCGGCCAAAGCAGGGACGTCTGTGATTTCATTTTCATCCGGTCCTGGAAAGTTTAGTTTTATAATTGAATTAAAATGTTCTTATTTAATGCCAGTGCCGTTTAATGCTTACTTAAAATATTATACCGTTTTTTTAAGTTAGGCACTGTGTTTAGTTATTGTGAGATACGTAGATCAAGGTTTCTTTACTAAGTTCATAATGTAATCTGTGTATGTACTTGTTTCTTGCAATATTTGATTGTTCAATATTTGATTGTTCACTTTAGGTCGGTATCTGCCATTATGTGATTTTGAATCCGTCAATTACCTTAATTATTTCAACTACATTTGTGGCAAAGAGTAAAATCGCCTATGTAAACCACCAGTTGGTGTTGGCATTATATTGCTAATGGTAATATGATTCTGACAAAAATCTCTGGATTGTCTTGATGATTATTCCAAATGATGCAGAGGAACGATATTCCAACATGTTCAGGTATGTCTGCATAGTTTGTGGCTTTTTTAAAACTATAATGTACACAAACACATATTCACGCCAGTTCCCTAAAGGGATAGGTAGAGAGACAACGACAGATTGTCACATATCACGATCATTACATATCTGTATATTGTGTACACAATTCGGTTCACTTTAGAATCATGTCATGAAATCATAAAACCTACAAAATTAACATAAAATGAAATAATTGTAAATTTACCAGTTTCTAATAAAAGAGTGTTCCAACCGCTTATTTCTGTTAAACGGTTTGCAACAACCGCTCCCGCCGACCCTCCACCTACGATGATGAAGTCATACTCGTTCCTCGGCTCTCGATCCTGGATGCGGGATTCAGGATCGTATGCATTATAATTATGAAAAGTTAATGCCCCTAAAAGTAGTGGTATCAACCATAAACTGGTAACACTGACCGTCTTCAAGGCTGTCGACGCTAAAAGGACGTGTATTGCCATTTTATAATTCTAATTCCAAATTAAAATTTTATTTGTATCTTGACTAGGTTTATCAGGTTTTTTTAAGTTTGCCTGTCAGGCGGTTCGCTTTTCATTTCTTTCGTCGTTATTGAGACTGGTAAGTGACGATTCGACATGTTAAAAATCACTGTCAGGATGTAAGTGCGTGTCTTGTCGGGAGTGTACCTGAAATTAAAAAAAGAACTTTTGTTAAAATATAATAATAGTATTAAAGAGATTAAAGATGAAGATCGATCTGATGGAATGAATTAGATTCTTTTATAGTATTATCATGTCACTTTTTCATTTATAATGTTACGCTACGTGGCATTCTGTGGCCTATTCGGGAAAGGGCCTATTGCGGCGTGAAATTTGGTTTTTTTTCAATGTATAAAGGCAATCACAACCCGCGCGCGCACACCAAAATGGTGTGCGCGGGTTGTGAGTTGTGATTGGCTTGATACATTTACGATATTACCGAAGGATAAAATGTTGATACTTTTATAACAGTTCAAATTTAGACAGACAGTTTACTATGGAGTGAGAAACCCACACGCATAATAAAAGCGTAATAAACAATCTTACATTCACATTTCAAAGAATACTAGTAGGGTCGTAATCTACTCCTACTATAAATACATACACTTGTTATAGCTGCAAGAGGCAACAGAAATACATAAGCTGTAAAAATCTCAACTGTCTAGAGTTGTAGACTCCAGCTGTCACACGGCATGCGATACAGCTTAGTAACAGGCAGAGGAACGGCGGAATCTAATAGTTTCCTTTTGGGTGCGGAGACCTAAAGGGAAAAGACGGGGGCCTGTCCCCCTATCGTCTCCCTAAACCTGAAGATCCAAAAGTCTTTTAAGATAGTCGAACTGTTGAGACTGGACAAGGGCCGCCAACTAGATGATGAGTCCTAATTCTTGCACTTTCAGGTGTTAGAGCATAAAAATCCGTAACTTTATTTGTTCGATGTGGATGTTGAGACAATGATATAGTGTTTTGTCTTATTACTTAAGATATAACTTTAAATAAAAACAACCTATTCTTTTGTTACAGGTAACAGCAAACCACATGCGACACCGAAGATGTCACTTTACGGGGCTATCATGTGCGCGAGAGATACCTCTCTGCAATGCAGCATGGCCTTACTGTTCATTATAAAAGTTATAGTAGGGGAGCCCACGATGAAAAATCGGGATCTACTGGAGCGTCATATAGATCTATGTATTCGGTTGCGAAGCTTAAATGAAAAAAGAAAACAAAAATGTAATTATATTGTATTGTATGTAAGTATGTATTATACATACTTTTTCATCGGAGGTAGGAGAGGTTATAGACTTTTAAAAGTGTGAAAAAAACAGTAGCATATCCTGCTCGGGCGCGTCAGATATAGATATCAACCATGTCCTACGTATTTGTAAGAATGTACATTAGTTAATCTGATTGTTTCCGTGGTGCGGGTGAACATAGGTAGGGGTTGAAAATAAAAAATATATATCGAGTGCGTCATTTTTTCGAAGGGTATGTTAAGTGACCGTGGCGAAAAAAAAATCTGACAATTTGGATGTGCCCCAAACTCGCGAACATTATTAGAATGTGCAAAAAAATTTTAAACTACTCAGCGCGTCAGATTAAGATATGTATTGTTCATCTTTGTGCCCTAGGTATGCTCTTTTCGATTCGCTTAATCTGACAATAAAAAAATAACCTAACTAATTGAAAAGTTCAGGAAATAGTATGCAAACGGGGAAGTATATGTTTTTTAAATAGAATACTTGTATTTATAAGAAAATATTTTTTTAGAATATTTTTTTTAATCGTGGCGTCATGGCAAGTAACCAGATTAGGGACGGAGTGAGAGGTTTAGAGGTGGAGATAGATTAGGAAAGAGCGAGAGAGGAATAGGTACGCGGAGAAGGGCATACAGGCGTTACATAGCACGTAATAAATTTTTCCGATGAATTTTTATTACTTCGGCTTGTGGAAATTGTCGTATTATACATTCTTCACAATCCTTGAATTATTCCTTTAAAAAAAAAAATTTAGCTACGCTCGAGAATGTCCAGATGACGTATAATTTTGGATCCCTCCCCCTTTTTTACGTCTCTCTCAAATTGTCAGATTTGTGAAGTAATACACGTTTTAGGATGTGCCTACCTCACCCTATCTTAATATCACGCGCTCGTTTTTCTAACATGATCGTTTATTTTTAACGGGCGACCATATATCTCATATTTGGTGATAGTACTTAACAGGCTACATCAAGGTATCCCTCTGTATATTATTCTGCCGCGCTTACTTAAATAAATTTGGAAATCTCCTCGTGGGCTCCCCTACTATTATTGGCTTTTCATTCTGACATTAGAAGAAAACGCCTTAAACGAAGACCAACCTTTTCAAAAATTTGATTTAGATAAACTGTCGAGATAGTTCGCACTTCGCTTTATCATTTCTTAATGTTTTCTAGCAATAAAACTTCCTCTCGGAAACGCTTTGTTGTCTTCACTGCTATGTTGTATCAAAAATATTACAAGTAGGAACCTTTGAATAATTTATATTACTCTAATATTAGAAATTAAGCTTTTGCATAGCTATGCCTGTAAAGAAAAATAGGTACTCCTGTTTCGACAATATTCGTCATACAATAATGGTAGGCGCCATATCATTATCTCTATAAATTGTAATTATCACTTTTATTGGACGGCGAGACAGGTACATGACATGGAATCCTATCAGGATCATCTTCTGTAAAGGTTAACATTCGTATTCCCAAGTAACTCCTCCATGCAATATGGCGTGTGATTAATTACTTCTTTTCACGATATGTATCATTTCCGTTCTATGATGTCAAACAAATGCTGTTAATTTTATCTGCCCAAGATAATGCAGCATCGTAGCTACTCAAATTTAGTGACTGTTTTTTTTGTTAGTGGAAAGAAAGGGGCTATAAATATAATATTTATTTATAAAAAAGGTAAAGAAAAATAACGGCGCCTGGTTGAAATAGTCGGGCAACACTCTATTACTTGGAATGTCTCTCACTTATCGACACGACATATTATAATTTTCCCGGTCATGAGCCAAACGTTTACATGAGTACCGAGGCCATTTTGCCTACCGCGGGCCGCCTCCGACATCAGAGTCGAGGGAGGAGAGAACTCTTGGTTCCTCTGGCCATGATAATTAAATGAGAAAAAAAGTTTAAAGAGTTATTAAAAACACTCATATCGGGATGCATCTTTGTCATCTACGGATAAGACGGTTTCGACTTTAAACCTAGTCTCGACGCCCGACGAGCACTTACAATAATCCAATGAAGTATTGGGCTTCTCTTCGTTTCAACATCATATATTTATATAACTATATGACTGAAATAAATGATGTTGAAACGATTTTTTGCATTATTTTGGGCAGATAAAATTAACAGCATTTGTTTGACATCATAGAACGGAAATGATACATATCGTGAAAAGAAGTAATTAATCACACGCCATATTGCATGGAGGAGTTACTTGGGAATACGAATGTTAACCTTTACAGAAGATGATCCTGATAGGACTCCATGTCTTGTACCTGTCTCGCCGTCCAATAAAAGTGATAATTACAATTTATAGAGATAATGATATGGCGCCTACCATTACTGTATGACGAATATTGTCGAAACAGGAGTAGCAAGTTTTATTGCTAGAAAACATTAAGAAATGTCTTAATGTTTTCTAGCTAGAAAACATTAAGAAATTAAGAAATGCCACCCAAGCGAGCATCGGAACCTGCAGTCGGAGCGTTCTACAGACGACCGACGCCCATAAACATTCGCGTTTTTTATATCCCTCCTTTCTTCCTCCCTTCCAATTGGCCAGTGGCAACTCAGATATAACCGAATTACCTCCCGCTCGTATGACACATCATCTGAGCGAGAGGTAATTCGGTCGTAATGTAACATGGCACTGCTAACTCTTTCTACGTTCAGTATAATGGTCGTATGTCACTGAATAAATAAACCCTCCCACTTCTATGTGAAAAAAAAAAAGAGTAAGTTGCGATCTAAAGCTTATACGTTAATTTTGCTAACTACGAAAATGATTGAAACTAACGATTCAATGATAGGAAGTAGATCGTTAACGATAATGACATTAATAATGTAATGTTGCATTACATCACCTCGTCATTAGTTTACATTATGTAGCAAATATCAAATCGCATCGCGTAGTTGTATACACCAATGTTACTTATCGGCGATAGTCATTGCGTAACCCTTGGTGTTCATATTTCCTTGATGCACGGAACTCGGAAGAGCCGTTCTAAATCTTAGCTCGTGAAAGCATCATATTGATTGAATCTATAATTCGTTTTGAATAAATGAAGTGTAGTCAATGGCGTAGAGGCAGCGAAGAAATTTTGCTTTTTACTGTGATAGGGGAACAAACGAAAAAATCTGTCTAATTAGGTGACGACCCTTAATATTTAACGGTTAATGTTCAACACTTATCATAGACTTCATTTTTAAGGCGGTATCATGACAACGAGAGGTGCCTCCCCCGTGGTAACGGCCCGATTCAGCTGCAAACAATCAGAGTGAATGGCTGCACCGTTACACTACCTCTGATTATATTTCTCAAAAGCGATATGGATGTGGAAGCCATTCAATGGCCACTTAATGTTCAACATTTATGTCTAAGAAACAGGATGAGAAACGTGACAAAGAAGACGACGTAGGATTTGTCCCGCTTTGTTGCCGACGGACGGCATGTCTCCAGTGTGATCCGAAATAAGTATGGGCCTAGATGCCCGTCCTATCTCCGGTCTTATCGTTGGTCTAAGCCAACAAGCCTCTTAAAGTTGAACCAGAGCCACGTCAAATGCGTCTGTCTAGCTTGCATGAGAATTGGTGGTGGTGGTGGCAAGGTTCTCCAATAAGAATCTCCTTTCTGGTACGTTGCCCAGATTGGGGTAACATATCGTGAGGTGTGCCAATGTGATGTGGCACCAATGCTTTCTTCATGATAGCAGCGAGAATCCTCTCGCTGAAGCGCCTGCCAGTCACCGAGATAATGACAGATAAGAGGACCTCTACAATGTCTGTCCATGGCACTAACCAGCTGTAGTCAGCCACGCCTGTCTGCGTAATCCCGTAGGGACATGAAATGCGTAAAGATTCTTTTACAACAATTAAACGGATTTTAAATGTTTTTAGTTTTCCTACAAAAAAGTCCTATGTAGAATTGCCCTTCACTTCTTATTGTCATTATAGGTAGTCTTCAGAACATTTGTAACTGCTCCTTTGAAGAATCTTATGTCCAACAAAGGGCAGATTACGCCCGTTGTTGATAATGATGATGAAATAGATTTGGCTGATTTATTCCTTAATGATTCATTAATTGAATTTGACACATTCTTAATTCAAATATTTTATGGCTCTGAACAAGTGATGACGAAGTCAATTTCCATATTAATATGCGGGTGCATTTAACTTTTGATAAGATTTATATAATCTGTAACGCTACAACTAGTTTGTGGTCCACACCGGCGGCTGTAGGTGAAGGACGTTTGTCGAACTTTCAACAGTGTGTAGACACAACGCGCTGTTACATCTCACAATGTATCGCATATGAACATTACTAAATGTTTACAAAATACTTGATAACGCTTTGTTGAAAATGTTGCGCAGAGTAACTGTGTTCTAATTAAATATCACTGATTGTTATAATTGTTAAAAAAAAAATGATTAAGATGTTGTGTGCATGGATAATGGACTAATGGATATATCGATTCCTGAGGACTTTTTGGGGTATAATTTGATTGTTGTAAACGGGCTTTCATGCTGTTTTCCCCAATGGATAAAGCGGTTCCCAAGGGAATTTCCGGAGATGTATATTTTGTTAAGTTATTAATTCGGTTCCACGGGCGCAGCTGCGGCGGACCACTAGTTATATATAAAAATAATAATTCATTAATATAGAGTGAATTTATTTTGCACTCAATTCATGTTTTAATAATTAATTAATACTAAACCTGAAAAGCTTGCGAATTTGAGAGCTAATTTCTCTATAATTACGTAAGATTCCATTTATTTTTGTAATTGTGCTGCTTGTGATTGCAAATAAAGTTTTTATCTATCTATATATCTATCATCATCTGCACGAAAACTGCCAGTTAGTAAGAATTCGACTTCGTCCTTTCCCCCAAGAAATACTATGTAGAGATTTTTCTAAGCCCCTCCTTGATGGGACCCTTACGTAAAAAATGAATAGCCTTACCTACATTCATGAGTTGCAACTACACACGCTACAGCCAGGACCAGAGTTGAATTCATTGCCACTCTTGCGAAACTTATATTGTAGAATGACAGATAGCGCTAATTCACGTATTGACCTGAATGTGGTGGTGTCAGTCGGTGAAGGCCGAAACGGACATTAATTTCACTGTTACGTCAGCCGGTCCAACTTTCCGGCGTCGTGCGTTGACATCGACCTGATAATTTAATCGACGCGCCAATCAATTACGTAATTAGATCTTCTGTATTGATGTGTAAGACAAGACCGCGCCGCCGCTGAACACCAAAAGTATGTACATGCAATCGATATGTAGTCAATGAAATTTATCTATACATTTTTTAACAATTTTCATATTGTAAAACATATTCCCCAATAGCTGTCTGTGTCTTTTTTTAGGAAGAGGTAGTGCCATGCATAGCGCATGACACTACATCCTCCTATGCAACGGAATTGGGCCGGCACGACCGGGGAGGTACTTCTCGCTCACATAATACTGCCGTAAAGTGACATCTTCTGTGTCACGTTTCGTGCGGTTTGTTGATTAGCCGGTGGCTCATAGGGTGGGGCGGGGAAAGGCGGGCAACGCATCGGCATATTAGTTATGAGGATGTTCATGGGCATCGGTAGTCTTAAAGAAAATATCATCGTTTTTTTGAGAATCTATTAAACAGATTTTCACGCGGTTTTCACTGATTGATAGAGCAGTTTGTGTGGAAGGTTTTGGTGTATAATTTGTTAAGGTAACAATCCGGACCCTGTTATTCACGGGGATAGCTGGGGGGGATCACTAGTTTTGTTATAGCTGGCGTAAATATTTTTTATCGGAACTAGATCAGGATGACATATGGGGGGCTGTGTGACCACCCTAAGAGATGGGCTTAAGGTGAGGAATATTACGAGTATGATGACAAGCTATAACACATCACAGAGGTACACACTAAAGGTGTCCTCACATCATGGCCTTGGGGGCCGTACAGGATATCGTGTGTGTAACACAGGCATCAGCTGTCCTAGCTGTCATCTCAATAAAGACTATGTAAATAGCTCGACAGATGTGCAACAGCTTACAATTTGAACTCTGGTCTCTAACTGTATACTCGTTTTTATCAAAATCTGTTCATCGGCTTGGGTAGGTTGATGTCACAAACATATAAACAGATATATTCTAATTGATCATGTTAGTATGGATTAAGTGGTCTAATTAGGCCGTGTACGAATCAACTTACGGATGAAACATATTCTAGTCCGATGAACTGTTAAGGCAAATGCAATAGCATCGCCAACAGTGTAAGTCGCTCCGAAAAAAAATAATGAAATGTCATCTGCAGAATTAGTGGGCGGTTTTTGATCAACATAATGGAAATATATGGTATTCTGTCAAAGATTTACCGCACTTGGGTAAATGTTGTGTAAGAAAATAATTTTATTTGCTGCAGATAGTTACAAACTGAGAAAAAATTAAACACATAAATTCTAGTTATTATTGTAACCTTTTACGAAGACTCCGGGAAGAAATAAAAGAAAAAAGGCTGGGAATGTTGCGTAAGAAAGTTTTGCTTCATCAAGACAATGCACGTGTTCACACTTCGGTTGAAAGAATGTCTGTAATCCATGATTGTGGCTACGAATTGCTGCCCCACTCACCTTATTCGCCGGACTTAACCCCATCGGATTATCATTTATTTCCAAATTTAAAAAAACATTTGGGTGGCTCGAAATTTTCGACCAAAGATGAGGTGATTGTCGCAGTAAACGATTATTTCGCCGACCTTCCGGAATCTTTTTTTTCGAGGGGATAAACAAGTTGCAGGTCAGGTGGAAGAAGTGTGTTGAACTAGATGGTGACTATGTCGAAAAATAAAAATAAATTTAGATCCACTTTTCTTTCATTTTCTTGGTCGGGCTTAGAACTTTTAGATCCAGGGTGGTGGTACTATACGCTATTTTTATCTCCGGTCCTATGTTATTTATGAGAAGTAATCCTTGGCTTGAGGCCCGACTTAGTCAGTCAATTATTTAAAAACTATAAATGGTCTTCTGCTCCTCCGAAACGGCTTTACCGACTTTTACCAATTTTTCTATGCATATTCAGTAGGTCTGAAGATCGGCTACTATTTATTTTTCATACCCCTAAACGATAACGTTTGTTCACCCGGGTTTAGGAGAAACAACGTCTGTCGGATCAGCTAGTATCTAAATAAAATTTAGTGGACGTATAAAGTGGTGATATAGTATCACGAGGTGTCGTCTAGCGCTCACCAGGTGGGAAGACGATCTCCGTGCAGGAGATCTATCCTCTTGGAATTCATTGAAAGAGGCCTATGTCCAGCAGTGGACCGATAAGGGCTGATAATGATGATAATGAGGAACGTATATTCTATAACGTAGTGTTCTATGGGGATTCCTGACGTCTTGAACAATTAAATTATTCAAGACGCCACTAATCCCGATAGAATATTGGAAAGTTATCGACTATTATGCGCATTAATAAGTATAATAACTGACTCTTAAACGATGATATTTTTGTTAAACCATACATACTTAAAAGTTATGCAACACTTTGCGCAAAAGTGTTCTTTTAAGGTTAAATTATAATTAATTTCTCTGTTAAGTAACGATCCGTCCCGGCTTCGCTCGAGCATAAATTGTTCTCTTGCCGAATTATATCTTGGGATGGCTCTATGTATGGGTGAAAACCGCTTGGAAGTATGTTTTCAGAAAATTGATCTCATACAGGCAGACTGCTGTCACAGGGGGCTTTGTTATTTAAATAAATATTTTATATTACGTACTGTGTAATTCATTTACTAAAGATCGTAATTGAATGGATACCAATTGTTCCCAACATTTTCACAATTAATTTTTCCGCTGTTATTTAAAATAACCACCGGCGGCATGAGCACTATATCGATCGTTGATCCTTCACGGTGGATTTAACTGCACAAAAGATGTGTTGCCAACCTTCATCCCTGCAGACTGACACTTCACATCTTCACCCGGACCTTCGTAAGCCGTAAGAAATCTAAAATAACCATGTCTTCTCGCCCTTTTATGCCACACTAGTAGGCCGCGGAGTAGGTATTTCATGGCTTTCGGCTTGGCTTCATTCAGGAGCAATACAGCATGGGCCTTGCTCTAATACTCTCTTACAAAAAAAAAAAACACGAAATACGAAAGTAAATGTCTTTTCGTCTATGTCCAAAGGCTTGTTGTTTCTGGCACAGGTTGCCACATTGTGTTAGCACAATTCTTGGGTGAAATGCAAGATGCAGCGAGATGATTTCCGTCTTTGTTTAACGCTAGCCGACATTATGTAATAGTCAATGGTCATTAGATCATTGTTTATGCAATGTCTCGCATGCCTGTATGGAGGTTAAATATTGAGTTGACACTATATGTAATGTAATGTAAAGTAAAAATATGTAGGGTTAACACTTAAGCGCACTATAATCATTTACGAAATGACACTGTGTCACATGGATGGAAAGTACTGCATGTTCTACCGTCCGTCTACACCCATAAGTATGGGGTATATAGGAAATAATACGAATGAATGACGATAAAGAGCAAATAGTTGAGTGTTCACACTATAGGTCTAAAAAGACATCCATCAAGATATGGTGAGCACTTTGGGGGAGTCTGCTCTATCGTATTCCAGTGTCAAGAAGTGGGTAGCTGAGTTTAAGCGCGGTCGTGAGAGCATTAAAGATGATCCTAGGACTGGAAGGCCTACATCCTCTACCACGAAAGAAAACATCGATAAAATTTGTGATTTCGTACTGGGTGACCGACGTTTGACCATTGGTAAGATAGCTGAGATAACAAACATTAGTTATGGCCGGGTGCAACACATAATAACGGAAGAGTTGGGGTTCCATAAGGTTTCTGTTCGCTGGGTCCCGAGGTTGCTTTCAGAAGACTTTTTGGAACTTTTTGAGACTGATCCCGAGGATTGTCTAGATTTGTTACCGTGGATGAAAGCTGGGTTCACCACCATACTCTTGAATCAAAGCAACAATCGAAACAGTGGAAAAGATCAGACTCTCGTACACCGAGAAAGGCTAAGGTCGTTTTGTCGACTGACGAAGTCATGGATTCTGTTTTTTGAGATGCGAAAGGCATTATTTTTGTAGGTTATTTACCGAAAGGTCAAACTATAAACTCTAGTTATTATTGTAACCTTTTACGGAAACTCCGGGAAGAAATAAAAGAAAAAAGGCCGGGAATGTTGCGTAAGAAAGTTTTGTTTCATCAAGACAATGCACGTGTTCACACTTCGGTTGAAACAATGTCTCAATGTCTGTAATCCATGATTATGGCTACGAATTGCTGCCCCACCCACCTTATTCGCCGGATTTAGCCCCCTCGGATTATCATTTATTTCCAAATTTAAAAAAAAAAACATTTGCGTGGCTCGAAATTTTCGACCAAAGATGAGGTGATTGTCGCAGTAAACGATTATTTCGCCGACCTTTCGGAATCCTTTTTTTGTCGAGGGGATAAACAAGTTGCAGGTCAGGTGGAAGAAATGTGTTGAACTAGATGGAGACTGTCGAAAAATAAATTTAAATCCACTTTTCTTTCATTTTCTTGGTCGGGCTTAGAACTTTTAGATCCATCCTCGTAGATTTTCATGAAACATAGCTAAGGAGACTCGATTAAGTCACATAGCTAGTAAAAAGAATATTTATCCAAATTGGTTCATTCCCTTGAGCGCCACGGTTGCCAAACCCCCTCTTTATGATTGGAATGGCTCATTACCATTTTATTCTAGAAATTCGTTCATCTACAACATGACGATAATATTTTATTATTATATATTTATTGAATATGTTTTATTTATCTTCAATATAGAACGTTTACTGCTATTAGTATTGTAGTAAATAAAAAACTCATACTTGGCTGGTTTTTAGGTTTCCGTTATTCCAAAAGGAAAATTACCGGAACTCTTATAGGATCATTTTGTTATCCATCTGTCTCTTGCTTTGTCTGTCTGTCTAGACATTTTTCTCAGACACGTGTGGGTGGATACTCAATCAAACGATACAGCTGTGGGAGAGCTAGAGCGATTATTTGGAAAGTTGAGCTTAATGGTGAATAGCACTGCTTGTTCTTTCGTACCTATACAAATTGTGGATGTGACATTGGACATTGACATGTAAGTACCGATGGAGACCAGGACCGACATACCATGATCAGATTTATCGGGTACTGTCCGAAGGTGGTGTCAAGAGTCTTCGCAACTGTGTGGAGGCGGCAAGGCAGGTATGTAAGGATCGTGATGTATGACATTTCGTTCTCTCTGCCTACTCCATTAGGTAGCTGGCGTGGAGATGTGTTATTGTAAAACACCACATGAAAAATAAAACTTTCTTAGGGAATCGCTCTATTCATTAGTGAAAATCCACTTTACAAAAAATCTATGAAATACAGGTAGACAGCTCTTGGGTA
>JAFELO010000977.1:256438-273016 GCA_017140195.1 Eumaeus atala
ATATCGTATTATAGTTCATTTTTCTTTTTACTTCCATTTTAGCATAGCGTACCATGGGATTGCGATACTGCTTTCCTTATACGTTTCGGAACATTGGTGTGTCGTCTTTTGGTTGGTTGTGTTGGAGTGCACAAAGTGTACAAATTGGTGCTAATGCTCTCAGGCGTGTATTAGGGAAACATCTGTATCTTTACTCTTATGGCATGTTTATGCAATTTTCCTTACGTACGCAAGTAAGCTTTGCTACATTGCAGCCGAATCGTGTCGCTCTCTATTACAAAATACCGGCGGGAAGTGGTGGGTTCTCGTCTGTTTGTGAGACTGGTGACCCTACTGGGTATTAGAGAAATTTCTCGCTGTTACCAAATTATTCGTGTAAAACGTATAATGTTTCTGTTATAACCTTTTAAAATTGTTTCTACAGTTGTTATGTGTAACATACATTATGTTGCCTTGATATCGTTTAATTAGCCGTTGCAATTTTTTTAGAAATAATTTTTTGCTGCAGTTTTTTTAGAAATAACTTTCTAAGATTAACGCGTTTAAAAGAATAAGGGAGTAAAAAGACTCATTTGTGAAATTAAAATCAGAAGTAATCACAGGTAATAGAAAAGTGTGTTATGGTACCATCCAGCTGGTCTGATGATGGGACTGGAAGGTGCCCGATGCAACCTTGGAGTGCCTACTAGTAAATAAAAACCGTGTTCTTAAGTTTTTTTTAATAATTAATTTTAATATTTATACGCAATAGCTTGATAAGCTATTGCTACATTTTTTATAAATGTGTCCCTATTTTTTAAAACAACTACATTTTACACCATGGGATTAATCTCATTGATGATGATGATGATGATGACTTATTTATTATTATATTATATAATAGAAACAAATAACTTCTTCAACTTTACGATATTAAGTGTACATAGATATGTGTGCAGTGTATGTTGGAATTTAGATAACACTGATATCGAGCGGTATTCGGAGTACAGTTTACGCAAGTCCGGCGAATCAATGTTTACATAACTAATAGCCACACCGCGACACGATTCGACTTAGTCGCTTTTGTTCAATTGCGTTAATTCACAAAAGTGTGACTGAACCGTCTATTTGAACTATGCCATAAAAAGTTGGAGCCTGTCATATCGCATGAATTGTTTTTTTTTTTCTCTTTAAGATCAGTGATAATTATTTGTGGTGAGATTCAAATGTTTTTGTTGAAATAAAGAATTTTATTTTCATTAGCTTAGGGGCCATTCTTAGTAAGAGGTAGTAGGGAGGTACCTCTCGTTCACATAACACTGCCGTGACGTGACATTACGCTGAAGCGTTCTGTGTTCTTTGTGAGTAGCCGTTAGCTCATTAGAGGAGAAGAGGGAAGGGGGCAACGCATCTGCATGATAACCGTAACACGGATGTCCATGGGCGTCGGTAGTCGTCAAAATTGTAAGTGGCAGTGTCATTTCTTGTGAGTGCGTATATGATTTCGTGTTTCGTCCGGATTATGAATTGTCGGTGGCCCATTGCGAGATAGCTTCAAGGTCGCTTTTTGGTTTTTGCAGGCACTAATTAGCTCGGACTACTCGTTTATCTGCTGATGGGTATACTATTGTAAATTATCCCCCCCTCCCTTGTAATGCACATACAGGTAAAAAAGGCACAGTCATGCAAATGTGCGTGCGGCTCGGCTGGCGTTGTTATGTAATGAACGGGCGAGAATTTGTTTAAGGCGAGTGTCGTGTAGTGTAAGGTGTTTGGTTATGTAATCAACAAACACTGTTGTGACACGCAGTGCCTTTGCAGCCGGATGCAACCGGCGCGATGGAGGTGGAGATTTGCACTCACCGGCGGGAGCTAAAAGGAGGACTTCATAAATTTATTAGTCTTTATTGATTCATTATATGCCTTCCGTTGGTTCGGGCATGAAAAAGGAATGGCAGGTGAAAGGTTAAGAAAGCAGATATGCAAGGCTAACGTGTAAGGATGTTAGGTACCGAGGAAGACCAAGACTGACATGCCATGATCAGATTGATCGGGTACTGTCCGAAGGTGGTGTCAGGAGTCTTCGCAACTGGCGTGTCTGTATGAAGAGAGTAATGAATGTGGATGAGGCAAGGCAGGTCTGTAAGGATCGTGATGTATGGCATTCCGTTCTCTCTGCCTACTTCATTAGGGAGCTGGCGTGAAGATATGTTGTTGTTGTTATGTCGCGCTAAAGTTTACGCGTAAGTTTACGCTAATGCTACTATAAAACTACTTTTGCGGAATTTATTACGGTTTATGTAATTATTTAACTAGCCCGACGATTCAGTAGCGCGATAGCAACGATGGTCGCGGGTTACTGGTTTGGTTGTACGTGCCATTATGTAGTTCTATTGTAATTAATAAATTTAGTAACACGTAGTGCCATGCTGTATTGCAGCGGGATTGCGCCGGCACGACCGGGGATGAACCTCGCGCTCTCAGGATACCGGCGTGAAGTGACAGATACGCTGTGGCGTTTCGTGAATTTTGCCAGTAGCAGGTGGCCTATTGGGAGGAAAAGGAAAGAAGGTCGACGCATCTGCTGCTGATAATAACTTCTATGGGCGTCGGTAGTCGTCAAAAGCTAGGATATCTCTTTTGTCCCCCTATCATATGGACTAAAAATATTTTTTCCTTACTATGGTAATGTTTTTTTCCTTGTTTGTGGGTGTGACACGTATCACACGTTTGTAGTATGGGAGCCCAAATAAAATAATTGAATGTTTAAATCTATACTAAGAATACAAAGTTGAAGAGTTTGTTTGAATGGAACAAGAACCGGCCCGATTTGAAAAAATATTTTTGTATAGTCCACTTATCGAGGTAGGACATAGGCTATAAATCATGACGCTACGACATTAGGTCTATAATCTGTGACAAAATCTCTTTATCATGGTCCATCAGATCTGTATCACAGTGACAGAGAGAAGGACAGAAGAGTCTTAGCAATTGGGGTTTTTATGTTTTGGGTACGAAACCCTAAATTAAAAGCGGATACGCTCTTACATAGGGTAGTAGTCTTAGTATGAGTAGTCATATAATACGCATTATTGTGCAACATCTGTCACGTTATCCGATTTACTGATATTACAAGAAACAAAAACACAACTAACAAAGTTAAAGACTTCCCAATTTTAAATATTGTTTGTTTGCATGCCAACGCTGAGAATTGACAGCTATACTGTACGTTTGAATAAAAAAAAACAATGGAAAATTATAGTAAATGTAAACCAAGTCGGAGGAAAGCGAGCGAGATGAGAGCATAGATCAGGGGTCACCAACTCCATTCGTGCTAAGATCTACTTTTTACCTACGAGTCCTTGGATCTACGTACAACATAATAATATTATTACTACTCGTCGTCCTAGCTGAATTTCGGTTACAGCGGTCGTCTGTATAGAGAAGAGCCTCCTGATGGGATGGCGATCCGACACGATCGGAGAGAAATCTGGCACGGGACCGTGAGCGTGACGTGCTCTGCGAGGCACGGGGTGTAACACCGCCTGCTTCCATACACCTGACTTTTCTTAGAAATTCTAAAATAAAATAATACATTTTGTTGAGTCCAGCCCGAGATTTACGAATGCGGGAACTCGTGTCTGTTGGCTGACCATGCTTACCACTAGACCACGAGGCAGTTATCCCCTTTGAGATAGGACAACTCTGTCGGGTCAGCTACTAACATTATAAATTGGAAACCCTTAAGAAAGACAAAAGAATAACTACATGCAATTCGAGCGGAAGTGGATTGCGATGGGATGAAAGAACACTACGAGTTAAACCGCGGGCCAGTAGTACGTACAGAATAATGCGTCATGATAAAAATTAAGGAAAACATTTTCCGCGTTGCATGAAAGACTTATGTTTACATAATCTTTGTGAGTTTTACCCAACGAAACTTGTAAAAGGATTGTTGTATAAAGAACTACTTTTTTTTCTTTTATGACTGGCTTTTATTTAATTGTCTGTTAGCAATGTGCTTTCTAATCTCTGAAGCAATCGCCCACGTAACGCCGCCGTGAAGTGGTACCTGCGCCTCCTCCTCCCCATACGTCATCATGCTTCAATACAACGCGACACCACCCCTTACTGAACAAGTTTAAACGGTTCATAGAGTACGGTGGCACAATGAACCAGGGGTCATGTTCCCTACCTGTGTCGTAGATGTCTATGGTCGCCACTAGTCACTGGTGCTTCCTTTTCAGGATAAATATTTATATTTAAACTAACTAATGTAATTCAGCGTATTGAGGCTAGTTTGTATCATATCGATCTATACACAATAATAATAATATCTGTGTACTTATCATACCAAGTTAGGCTAGACCTGGTAATTCTTTTTTTCGCACTGAACATTTAGTTTAATTTAGTTTATCTAACTTTTCAGTGCGGTGTTATATTCGAAGAAGGTTTAATTATTTTTGTTCCATTTTGATTTATTTTTCAATTATCAGTATAATGCGGCAATAACTCTACGTATAAACTATTGACCGTTTGAATGAATGTAATGAACAGTCTATATATGCAAGGGAATGTTCAAAGAGCGAACTCATTACTTTTTTAATCATATTATATATCAACTCAATGTCTTGAGATGATAACTACCACGTCCAAATATTCATATAACGAGAGTTTAAAAAAAAACACGTCTGTGTATATAAAATTAGAAGTAAACTTTTTATTTAAGTTATAATGTGAATTTCCATCAAGAAGTGACAATCAATACACTCCATCAACTTATAGGGATGTTTTCGATTTATCCTGTATCCTGTCATCAGATACTAGCCTGATAAAGACGGAATAACCTCGTGAGTATGCTCTTTCAAATATAAACAGATCTTTTAAAATAGGTACACAATTGACTTGTTCATTGTAATGACGTATCATACATACAATACAATACGTACAGTGGAATTGTAAATCTTTTTTTTGAAGTCAGTTCGTCACAATCATCAGCCGGACGACGTCCTCTGCTAGACATAGGCGTCCCCCATAGAGCGCCATTGAAGTCAGTTAATGAAATATATTCGGGAAGTATTTATTATAAGATTGTTCGTTTACACATTGCGTATGTATACAATATACACGTTACACAAAATAGTATACATTTAACATTACTTCATTAGTACAATGTTATTCATATAGCTGTATGAATACGTGATGTGAGAATTATTCATGATATAAACACTTGTTCGCAGTTTAAGTAATGAGCCTCACGACAGAATGGACCGTTCGTTGTTGACAACCGTCTGCCAAGTGTAGCGCAAAAAGATCTTTTTTACTTGTTGAATTAGCATTAAATAAAAAATAATTTTAGTACTAATATTTCTTATTTTGTCGTCTACTATTATCACCTCACGGTCACACCAGCGTAACTCCGGCTTTTTACTCGCATCGCCATGACGACAAAACCATACTATAAAACCATAGCCTTCTAAATAAATGGTCTATTCAACACAGAAACACTTTTTAAATTGGCGTCAGCCGTTTCAGAGATTAGTGCGTGAAAATAGACAAATAAACTCTTCAGCTCTATATTATTAGTATAAACTAGGTGAACCGCGTGGCATCGGCCGCATAAACTATTTGCAAAACCCAAGAGTAAGATTAGTTGCTACAGACATTTCGCAAACTTTTTTGCTGATATTTTCTTCCTGCACTGTACTGTTCTATACTGTCTAATGTTTAACAGGAGATCGGTCGTTGTCCAGCAGAGAACCGATAAGAGCTGATAATGATGACGACCATGATGATAACTGTTTATGTAACGCACGCGTAGAAATATTTTTTTAATATGATTTTTAACAACTATCTTATCATGACAGACATGAAAATAAAGCAAAGTCTTTCTTACACAAGTCCACTTATTGCTACTACTACCTGCACAAGCTACACCATCGGGAAATAATATAAATTATAATTTATTTAAAAATAAGCTAATAGAAAAAAATTAATAATGTGAATAAATGTTTAGAGTCGGTCCAGCGATTCCCAAGGAAGGTTTCAATGTATAGTTAGTTAATGTCATTTGCGAGCAGAGCCGGAGTGGATCGCTAGGTCTTTAATGACCTGTTTCTACAACAGGTTATATTGTATAAATAGAAAACAATTGTTATATGTACAGCCGATTCAGTTGTTAACTCTAGGTGTTATTTTGTATCAAGTTATATTATGTTGTAAGGCGAAGCGGCTGTTACATAAAAATTATGCGCTGACGATTCGTATGCCGATGTACTTGTACGATGCCTCTTTACTATTATATCTTTTTAGTTGTTATTAGCAGCTCGCCGTCGTTTCGTATATATAATATTCTATATTATTCGTAGCGTCATATATCTTATGCCTTGTCTTGTCACAAATAAAGCAACAAAGAAAAATAATATTTTTTAACTACTAATAATATTTATTACTTTTACAGTGTGGTAGTTTAATACACAGATATAAAACAATTATAAATATAAAGAGGCTATTTGAAGTGATCTCCATCGGCTGCAATACTATCCTTTAAATGTTGAGACCAGTTGCCAGTATAAGAACGCACTCTTTCCTTGAGGAAATTTTTCTCTGCCAATCGTATTGCTTGTTTTAGGGACTCCGAGTAATCATAACGTTTCGAGCAAGCTGTACTCTCTAAAACTGACCATAAATCATATTCCAGCGGATCGAGGTCGGGACTAGATGAATGGCAGTATTCAGCTCTAATAATGTCCGCACGTTCACTTTTACCAAGATTGGGTGGATAGAGCTTGGTTATTGAACATGGTGTTATTAAGGGGCTAAGCTACGTTCTCAAGAATGATATCTTGATATACTTGTGCCGATGTTTTAATATCTTTTTCACAAAAATATAGCTCAGTCACTCCTTCACAGCTTACGCCCCACCAAACCATCGCTGAAGTCGGATGAGCAATAGCCCATGTTTCACTCTGTCGACTAATTGGGAAGCTTCCCGTGAGTCTTGAGTGTAAATGCGGTCATTTTGTTCGTTAAAATGCTGCCCAATTGTAAAATAATTCTCTTCCGATAACAATTTTTTCTGTGATCTATCTCCCTTTGCGTACCGCTTCTGTAGTTGTTTCGATTTTACCACCCTGTTCATCTTTAGTTTGTCAGTTAAGAAGTGACCTGTACGTCACTTATATGCTCCAAGTCCTAAGTTATCTCTTAAAGTGCGCGACATTGTTCTATGTGCTGTCCTTATTTGCTGACATAAAATCATTTGCTTTTCTTCGAATTCTTTCCCTTACTGCTTTGACCACCTTTTTCGAATGAACACTACGTGGACGGCCAGATCTTCGTCTGTCACAAGCTGAGGAAGTCTCATTGTAACTATATATAGCCCGGTACACAAACATTTGACTAATACCAAGTGTATTGAGTGTTTTTAAATTGTATTTGGCTGCATACCCACTTTGTGTAATGCAATCACAACGATTACGTTCTCTTTATCTCTCCACTCCATTTAATATAGCTAAATATTGTACAATGTATTGGCGCCAAAATTAGACAGCGCAAAAAGCAATGGTATAAAAATGACAGATTCCAAATTTAAATGTAACATTTTTTATTTTTTATTGTAACAGTATATGGCCAGACTAATTATGCGGGGATTCCCGTGTCACACAATGCTTTGTGTGGGAAAACAATTAACAAGTTACCTTACTCCTTCGAAACGGCTTTACCGATTTTTACCAAATTTTATATGCATATTCAATAGGTCTGAGGATAGGCTACTATCTATTCTTCATACCCTTAAGCGATAAGTTGTTCACCCAACCCGGCAAAACAACGCTTTCCTGGTACCTAGACACTCGAAATTTGTTACATAGATTCACTTTATGATACCACTGTGTACCTGAACGAGTATTTTTATAAATTCTACACCTATGGAGGTGAAATAGGGGGATAAAGGTTACAACATGGACTTTTACCATGTCACGCGGGTGAAACCGCGCGGTTGTATATAATTTATTATCTTCCACGTGAATGTAGCTGTCACACCCAAAAGGTATTTTTCAAACTCCACTTGTAGAGCGAACGCGCTAGTTCAGACGAACAAAACCCTCTTCAGCTTTATTACAATACTATAGGTTAGTATAATCTGGACGAAAGTGGCTTGTGGACGTGACCTATGGCGCTCTATGGGAAGGCCTATGTCCAGCAGTGGACGTCATCTGGCTGATGATGAGGATGATACTAATCTCTCAAAGAAGCATACTATCATTGCCGCAAGAAAAGAATATCTTGTCATAAACAATGCAGTGTTACTGCGCAGTCTGCATTGTACGGATGTCCTGATAGTAGGAGATAAGCCTAATGATGAAGCCTAATGATAATTTAAATGTTCTTCTTCCGAGAGCTTATCTGGGGTAACTGAACTCAGGTAGCTTTAAAGCTTAATTACTTCAGTTGATACGTGTCGTAAGAGTTATTGTGACTGCTACTGGTGTACTTTGGGATGAGAAGGTGGGGAGCTTGGAATCCACATATTTCCAGGGTCTTCAGTGGGAACCGTATTTAAACTCTTTTTTCACTTCTGTTCTTATATTGAAACAGACATAAAGTGTACTCTGAACTTTTTTCAAAGATATAGTTAGTGTTAATAAATGTTACAGCCAATAAGGTTTTGGTTGGGATAAAGATACATTTTTAGTTTTCTCTCTTGCCACCTCTTTCCATTTAGACAAAGAAACTGCAACGGCAAATTAAATGCAACAAACTTATGAAACTGTAGAAACAGGTTAAAGGGTACAAACAGAAATGTTATAATTGTTACAGGATCAATTCCGCAACGCATATAATGTGTGACGCTCATGGAAGTGTCACAGTTATCAAGGTGTTTTCGAGTCCCTGTTTATATCCAAAGTAGTCCGCTTTTGGGTGAGGTTTTCGGTGGTTCGGGCTCAATTCTCGTATGTTCTTAGATATGTGTTGCGGTGTCACCTCACCAGGTGGCGCTTCGGTAATATCCAGCACGATTATTATGCGATATTCACCACTGGGGGGGCTCCATTTGATGAGATAGGACAATGGAAAAATAATGAAACAAACGAGCAATCGGAGCCACTTGGCAACCATTAACATCTAAATATGTAGATGCGTTGCCCTCTTCGCCCTGTACTTCCTAATCTGCGACTCTTACATTAGCCCGCTTGTTTTATTTATTTCTATATATCAAAGAAAGTAAACGATATGCCGGAAGGTATATTTTCTGTCACAAAAAAAAAGAAGAGTGAAGACGCTGATGAAAACGATGGTAACGCAAGTAGTCCGATAAAATGTCGTAATAACGATGTAGAGTGCATTGTAGCGTCAGTCTCAAGTAACACGTTACACCATACAAAAGACATCAACGAGCAGTGCGCTTCTCAGGTAATTGTACACGAGAAAGTTATGGTGGAATTATGGTTTGTGTCCGCGACATACGCTGGGTTGTTGTACTTGTGTTTATAGAATAAGCTTTATTTGCAATAACATTAGCAGTGGTTGTGGTGAGGGACTTAGTGGTAAAGGAGTAAAATGTTTTGAACACTGTTTATTTTCTCTGAACTGTTCATGTTGAAACTGAACTAAAGTGTAACACTTGAATCTGATTTCAATATCACCTGTTGGTAAGTGTTAGTAACTATTACAGCCAATAAGATTTAGATTGGCATTCATTGTAATAAGCTTTGCTTGTCTTGCTGTCTCTTTCCCTTTAAACAAAGTTATTACACACTACACAGTAGGAACAGTTTTAAGGAAAGCAAAAACGTTATAAGTTGATGTGTTACAATTTATAATTAGTATTTCAATGGTAGATATTGTAATATGTGTGTATATGTGTGTGTGTATGTGGAATAGCGTGAGTTAGCTTAGGATAGGTCAGAACCCACACCATGGTTCAAGCCTTGTCGTGGTGGTGGAGCTCAGTAGCCTGCGGTGATCCGAGACACCTTGGGCGAAGCCAATTGAACCCAGGAGGTGGTGGCGACTCTTAGTATCCCTCATATATGAAGAGGGGACTAAAAGAGCAGGAGGAGGTGCCGCTCTTTGTAGAGCAAAAAGTGGCGGCGCTTTTACGCACGGGGCAAGGGGCGAGGATGGGAACCTCACCCCATTGCACTGTCCCAAAGTCGCTGGGGTTGTCCCATGGTGCAAGACAACCCCAACAGTGGAGGTGGCGTCGGTCCCTTCGGGGCCTGACTTGCCGTCGAGTTGCCCTGATGATTTGTTGTTCCGGGGCTTTTCACCAAAGGCGGCACTGGTGGCACTCGCGGTGATTTTTGTAGGTATTAGGCACTATATAATGTGCCGCGAATCCCACACTCCACTGGACCCCACCCAGTGAAGGCGCGTAAATGCACTTCCCCGCGTCAACAAGAAAAAAGGATAGATTAGAACAAAGAAATTGGGGAAGATTTTGCTAATTAGAATACAGATTGGTACATACTTATATGTGCTGATACGTTACGTCAGGATGACATAGGAAGGGCTGTTTGACCATCCGAAGAGACGGACTCTAGCTGAGGAGTATAGCGTGTACGATGGCAAGTTTTAGCACATCACTGAGGTACACAGCTCATCTCATCTCATCTCAGGGCCTTCGTGGCCGTAGGATGGTGTTTGTGTCTAACACGGGCATCAACTGTCATCATAATACACACTATGTAAATATCTTTACAGATATGCGACAATGATTTACAGAAAATAACAAGTGTAAATTTATTGAATAAGCTAACACCTGTAGTACCAATAGGGCTCAAAATATAGTCATTCCGCAATTGGATAACATATTGTCTGGATATAATTATATATCTACATTTATAGAACTTGCCATTAGAATAAGTTGATCTAAATAAAAGGCTTTATTGGTACTTATAAATTTATACATTGTTCGCCATTAAAAATATTCTCTAATGTGAAGTGGGCCGTAGCAGCAGAGCGGAAAAGGGGTGCTGCTCCCCCTTCCCGCTCTGACATGACACTTATGTAGATGTCTGTAGGCGTCGGTAGTATTCGTGTGACTCTGTTTGCTCGACTACCCCCCATCCCCCTTTATACTACAAAAATAAATCACAGTAGTCTCTACCTGCTTACTTCGAACCTGATCTGGTCGAACAGTTCCTAGGTGGTCAGAGGCTCTTAGATTTTTCCATAGTATAGGGAGACAATGTATGTAGTCGTATATATGTCAAAACCTCAGCATGACATAAAGGGCTGAGTGACCATCCTAACTGATGGACTCTAGGTGAATAGGAATTATTACGTGCATATTGGCAAGCCACATCATAGGGGAACCAGGCGAGGACACCCAAGATGTCATCGCGTTTAGGGCCGTCCTGGATACATACAGCATGCATCTAGACAGCCTCTATACATCTCTCGAAAGAACAACGCAACAGCGGCGGCGCACTAATGACGAAATAAATGACCTCAAACATATATTTGGTCGTACATAATTGCTAAATACAAGTTGGGTAATACTCACAGTCATGTCTGGTGTTGTTCTTATGCAAGGAGTTTAGATAACCGGCGGCCAAGGAGTCCCTTATTGCTCTGATGAACTAAAGCCACGAGTTCGGTCCGCACGCGTCAACTACCAGGGTGGTGACGTCAGCGCCGATGACGATCCTCCCACGATCTCTGTGCGCGGCGAGCGATGCTCCGCGACCCAACCTTGAAACGTTCAATGGTGTTAGGCGCTAGTGTGCGACGTCTGTGTCACATGCGCACTTGATATATGTGTTTGCTTTAATTAAAACTGGCCGGCACCGCGAGTTAAAGAATAACAATAATTTGTTTGTTAATCACACGGAAACCATTACCACTATTTATTTCCGGGATGGATGCGAGTGGTAGGAGATCGGTCGTCTTGGCGTTCATTGAAAGAGGCTTATGTCCAGCAGTGGACCGATAGGAGCTGATAATGATTATGATGAACACACACACACACACACACACACGTACGTAATTTATGGAATTACTTATACATTTAACTGTCGTGTTCTCTTTTGATTGAGCATTTGAATATTCTGTAATTGTTTGGCGACTATGTGTCTAAAAATTATACGAATGTAATTGGTTTTAAGGCAGAATCAACTATAATATCGCGTTTTATTTAGTTTATGATTATTGATGGATGATAAATTATTTTACGTTTACGTTATTTATTTTCAAAAGTCTTAAACTTGTTTCATAATGCGGGAGCAGCCAGACACTGATTTCTTTATACATCTTTTTATAAATTATTGCAAGTTATTTAAAAATATATTATTTTAATGTTACTATCGACTAATTTTTTGAGCGATAAAAACGTGGAGATTATATGCTATGTTTTACAAATAGATTAACTTATTTGGTACAAAATAGTTACTTTTTATGGCTTCCACAAATTCCAATCTTTGCAAAAAATAAAAAAAAATCTAATTAAATTAGTCTCAATTTTTTAAAACCATTCTAGTAATTTATTTTATTTACTTGTTATAAAATAATTATGTTGCTGTGCTCCATATATAATTTATATTAAATTGTTTTTTTCATGGTGCCAGCCATGATACAAGGATTTGTTCGGGTCTTTTTTAATAGCATAAAGTGGCAAACGAACAATCCTAGCCTTTTGATAACTACCGATGCCTATGTACATTCGCATGATTGTTACGCCTCCAATGGGCCACCGGCTAGTCACAAACCGCACGAAACGCGACAGCGACGCTGTCACTCTTCGCTGGTATTAAGTGAGCGAAACGTACTTCCCCGGTCGCGCCGGCCGGGTGTTTTAACAAATCTATTTTTCATACAAATGATGTAGCCTGGATCACTTTTGGAAGATTTAATAATAATTATAATGGGGCTAACATAATCGTATTAAAAAAATGTCGTTACATTATAAATATTTCAATGACAAAAACGTTTTAACCACAATATGCTTACAAAAAGTCCAAACACTATTGATAAGTACAATAATGCAGTAAGCGTTTAAAAATTAACAATTATAATGATCATTACGTCAAACGAATGCGCGCCATCCAGAATTTATGTAATGCTTCTAGAAGTTACGTTATGTTAGCTAAGGTTATGACATCGGCAAGTGCACAACACGTATAACATTTATCTACCTACGCACTAAGTGTGAACTTAAAATTAGAATTTAGACTTGACTTTGTTTTTTTTTTAATTATACACGATGCAAAATCAACAAGTAAACAGATTGCCTAAATTGATTTGTCGAAGTGTCGATAACAATATGATTTGTTTTAGATTTTTTTTTACAGAAATATCGATAACAAAAGATTCAAAGTTCGAAGATAATTTCTGAAATTTCATTTATAATTTGGATTTTTTTAAATTTTCTATGGCACAGATCGACAAGTTAAACGGACTATCAAAGTCGATTGTATTGATAGAATTTAAGTTTTAAATTTGTAATTTTTTAATGACACAAATATCATTATGTAAACAAACTTACAAGTCGATAGTATTGAATTAATTATGTATTTGTTTCGCGGCAACTGCGCGACGCGACCACGCGTTGTTGACTGGCGGTGCGCTTGCGCCGATGGTAAAACTCTCTATTGTGGGGTAACAGCTCGTAATGTGTGTTACGAAGTTCTGTGGACTTGTGGGTCGGCATACAGGGTTGAACTTGACGCCCGTCACGAATGCCAACGTTTTGTAATAGTTTGCCAACATCGTCTAGGAAATGGACGCGAATTTCGCGTACGATTTCGTTACAGAATCTTAAATGTTTTCGTTTCATCATTGATATTGTTTGAGTGGACTCAATTTGTTCTGGAAGTTATTATTTGTTAGACGGGAGCTAGAAGCAACTTATGGAGATGTAATGTGAGTTATGTGTAAGAGAACAGATCAATTCAGTGTGGCGATGTCCTTGATTCTAACGGCGTTAATAAATTACAACTAAAAATAAATTAAAATCATACATTTTGATTGCCTACCCATTATTACTCGCATAATCAAGGCATCTAGTAGGTTAAAATCCCTGTATCCGTTCAGATTGTATCAGATATCTATGAACATACTCTCGAAAAATGTTATCATTGACGCAGCTGAATAAAAATGAAATAAATTCCTTATTGAAATACAACGCCAAAATTACGTATAATTTTATCGACAAACATTTATACCTTTGTGATGTAAAATTTATAAAGCGGCAAGCATGTTCGTTCAGCTGCAGATCATGAAGGTTTTTATCGCATCGAATATTATAAGATTTTTTATTTCTACACAGTTTAAACTCCTGATGTTACACGTTCAGATCTCGGCGAGAACGTAAGCCCGATGAAAAGGCACCTAATTTATTTCTGATCGTGTTGAATTGCCGTGATCCGAAAGTGGGGGAATAGATATTACATTTGAGCACAAACTTAGGCACCAAAATATCGTGGGGAGTTAAAACGTCTACAAATATTGGCCAGGTACTTTAAAATATGTTATCTACTCGTATGTATTCTTTTAAAAAATATGATATTAATTAATGATCTAATAAATAATAATTGCTTGTTGGTCCCTGCTTAACTACTAATCCTATGACATAGAAATAGCCAATCGCTTTCATCTCTAAAATTCGCCGAAAACGCCCCTAAAAGTACCTTGATGCTAACAAATCGCCCTCACATGGTACCGCCGCAGATATCATATTATATAATTGACCCAAAGGCCAACCATATATTGTAGGAGCAGTAAAATTCGGCAGACATGACCGAGGAGGTGCCTCTCGTTCATGTCACCACCGTAAAATAATAGCTATGTTGTCGCGATTCATGAGTGGCCGATGGCCCATTCGAGGGGAGGATGAAAGGAGGGCAACGGGTCTGCATGATATTAATGCGGATGTCCATGGTTTCGGCTTATAATAATAGGTGCGGCCAAACTTGCCAATTAGTTCGAGTTTAGCTGTGTCTGGCTACTGAACTTAGTAAATAAAATGATGTTTATGATTCTTATTATCTAACTAAATACATATTTTAATTACTTTCTAGTTAATTCATACAGATCTATTAATTTGAAAGCCATGCAATCATCAAATTGCGATATGACTTTTAAAAATTAAAATCCGTTATACGGATTGCGGTTTGTGAGAATCCAATGAAAATATTGTATGGCGCGAAGTCATGAATTCCCGTCGACACTCCAATAGCGCGATGTAACTCTCGTATTAGCGCCACCTGTTGCCGAACATATGTAACAATATTATAAAACTTCTATTTCTCTCCTCGTGAACTGAGCAGAAGCAGAGCAATGCAATTAATTTTTCACATGAAATTTAAATGATAATACATGTTTTAATGACAATCAATGTTTATATGTTTGTCTTCTATACTCCACACAGTCATAAGCATTCTTTCCCATAGGCCGTAGTACATATACTACGTAAGTCACGTACCCAAATCGATTTTTTCTTATCCCTGAAAAATGAAAATAGTTGAAAATAAATATAAACTGCCTTGTGAAGTGGCATCGGTGTCGGGTTTCGTGCGGTTTGTGAGTAGCCGGTGGCCTATTGGAGGAAAGGAGGGAGGAGGAAAGAAGGGCAAGGCATCGGCATAGGTATTATGGGGATGCTTATGGGGATATGTTGTCGTACAAAGATTACTCGTACGCCTTTCCCACAAATACTATAAAAACCTATATTTCTACATCTGAATACTTTGTAAGATATGGTGCCATTGCATAACAACCGGCACATCTGGGAACGCCCCTCTCACCCACTCGTCACTTGTGCCAGCAGTACTGGTGCGATTCGTATGCTTTCTGAGACTCCGGTGACACAGAGGGCATGAGTCAAGGAGAATGACATATACATATCTGGGAATGTTTATGGGTGTCGATAACCGTCAAAACAAAAAAAAAAAAAAATTTGCGACGTTCGCCTCTTCACAAGATGGGACGTCTAATTTCTGCCCAACTTGACGTCACCATAGTCTGTATCAGCCTTTGTCTGACACTGGACATGCAGTGCCACAATTTTCGGTACTTCCGAATTAATATGGCTTCTGGATCTTAAAAAAAAAAAAACTTTATCTCTGAAAGGCTGGGAACGCGTCAGCTAAACCTCTGACGTTACAGATATCTGTGTGCGTTGGTGATGTAACATACGGTGATCTGCCTGCACGATCTCGTCCTGTGCTACAGAGAGGTATTTTTAGTGGAAATGGCCGGCTTGATGCTATTCGCATCAACTAGATTCTAATGACATTGCAAAGTGTTATGCATATTATATGATTTTGAATCTTCTCGAATCTTCATTTTTATTCATTTAGCGTTTATTTGCTCGCTGTTCACTACTACGGACAAATTTACTTCTCAATATACATTTACGAATGTTTTCAACGTTCTACCGGTCGTCCAATTTGTTTCCTGGAGACGAAGTATTGACATAATGTTTATAATGCAACATAAGCAAAAAATTCTATCTCCAGTAACCGAAAGCATTGATATATAGAATATAGAAGAGCACCGTAAAACAACACCAGCTCTACGGGGGACGTCCGTTGTATGTTGATGTACGCAAGCCTCTCTAACATCAATTTGCAACGATTATTGCTGAGGGATTTA
>JAFELO010000977.1:273206-291597 GCA_017140195.1 Eumaeus atala
AACAATACGTCTGAAGCTTTCGTGCGGCGCGCAATGCGCATGCGCTTTTTATGCATTGTATCGTTTATCATAGTAGTGTTTACCAGCATCGAAAAAAACTTCCGATTCTTTACTTTTTATAACGCATCTTGATAACGAGTGCCAGGAGGTACATTAAACATACACACACACATATACATATATATATATATAATGGCAGAGTTTGATTCATGTAGCTTAATTTCTTGGAAAACAAATCAAGTGGGTAGTATCAAAATATAGAGTTTCTAATGACGAATCGAAGAATAATTAAAACTCGTAGGTTCAACAACTCGAAGGTATAACAATTAAAAAAAAAGTAATATCGAAGGAACGAAAACCCGACTGCTGTCGTGTCGTAGGGGTGGGCGTGTGTGCGGGGAATGTTATAGATTAGAATCTTAAGAAAAAAAATGTATCAAAAATAATGGAGCCCGACTATGGAAGCCTTGTCTTATTCTTTTCAATTAGCAGTCGGACTTTTAGTTCTTTTAATGTTGTTTTTTTAGGAACGACCTAGTTCGTATGTTTCACCCTACACAATAAACATGCAACCCAAGCTTTATTGTGACCATACTTATATTTACAGGTACTGCTAGCCATAAACATTTGTGATGCTCTCTTTGCCACTGGCCCATTAAATATAGAGCGCGCCAAACGCGACTTCACATCTGCAGCACTAGCCACTGCCTGTTTAGCTTTTGGAGCATATCTGGAGAGTGCATTGGGATTATAGTGAAAATGTATCGTCTTTACATATTTTATCAACGAGCTAATTATCGCACAATTATGGTACAACTATCACTCTCATTAACTCTAGCTCTCAGTCTCATTAACGCTTCCTCTAGTTTTCTCTCTCATTAAATCTTTTGCTAGCTCTCTCTCTCTCTCTCATGAACTCTTTCTCTAGTTCTTTCTCTCATTAATTCGTTCTTTACTCCTCTATCTCATTATCGTACCAGTTCTTGTTGGAGCGGTCTGGCTACTGTATATTCGAGAACAGAACTATCAAATGGAATTCGGACATAGTGCAAACACGTCTAAAACTGAACTTACATAACAATGGCTTACGTGAGTGCACCTGTGTCCGACGCGGCGGAGTTTAGGACAAACGCTATTAAACAAACCTCGACTATTCAAAGACACCAAATGTGTACTACGCTTGAAGCCTCTGATACACCGGCGATATTTAGTGTAGCAATTAACGCATTGGTACGTAAAACCACTGCGTTGCTATCTTTTTTAGCATAGGTAATGTGTGATTCTCTGCATGAGTGCCTAATGCCCAACATCAGTGATTGTTATCTCTATTGGCCCATTGGGCGCTTCTCAATCGGGTGAAGAAAAGTATGCGGATAGCATATGCGGATGTTGATATTCGTTTCTTGAAACGGCTCCTATTTTTCATTTATTCTTTTTAAGCGTTTTCATTCTTTTAAATTATTTATTCTCAACAAGAAAAAAAAGAATAATAAATATGAAATATGTAACAAATATGAAAAGTGTATAAACATAATAGCATCTAAAAACCACAAAGTTTTGAATAACTGCTATACATTTGCATAGCAGTTATTCAAAACTAAATAAATTAAGTGAAAACTATTTTAGTAAGATTTATCCGTAAATTAAATTTTCTATGATCTAGCCTTTTTGTTACACTGCAACTAACCCTGCAGTGTCCCCGGACACCCTGTCACACTTTACGTGAAGCCCCATAATATGGCCCATATTGATCATTCTCGTTTTATTGGCGAATGCAAATGTCCCACGTTTTGGCCTTCCCAAATTTTCATTTTTGTGGCCCACGCGACATTATCTCTCTGGCACATCATGTAATTGACGGAGCACTCCATTGCGAGCGTTGCTTGATATTCCATGGCGGCAGCTCCTAGCCTCTACATCTATCTTTATGACTATTATATCTCAGTGGGCAATGATGCGGACGCTGGCCGGTAATCTGATCCCACTCAATGACCGCTTCGACAAAAAAAAAAGGTTTCAAATATGATTCGAATCAGGGTACGGGTACATACGATTACTCAACAGTGGTGAAACTCACATTGATTATGATAATGTTGGCATTACTTCCGCGACACAAGAAGACGTCACTTTCTTTGGCTCTAGTGTATTCACGGCTTTAGGATAACGTAGCGAATCTATACGAGAACTCGATTATATAACTGTACTTGTATACAACTGTGGCACGAATGTAGTGGTATTTGGGTCAGTGGACGATGCTTGTATTTCGCGAGTCTTTTTTATCTGTCAGTGAGGGTTGAATGATATAAATATGAAATCTATTTCAAGAACAAAACATTATTAATGAAATTATATAATTTGTGTGTACGCTTTTCATCCTTTCGCCTAAAAGCCCCTAAACTGACCAGGATGTAATTTGATACTTCGTTTACAATTTAGATTTAGAATTTTACTGAGCTGCAGATGAAGATGTTCGCATGATTGTCATGCAGGCTGACCGGTTTGCTCCTCGTCCTCTCCTATGGGCCAGTTCTGTACACAACTCGACAGCAAAGCTGCCATTTTCTTTAAATAGTTTTTCCTGCGCCGGTATCATGTAAAGAAGATGTAGTCATGCCGGCCCTATTCGGCTGCGTGGTACTATCTCTTCTCAATTTTTTTATATTAAAGGGACACAAACGTACAGATGGGGGGTGGGGAGGGGGCGGTCTTTTAATGACTATCGACGCCCATAAACATCCGCACAATTGCGATGCGGCTGCGCTGTCCTTTCCTGGGTATGGCGATGCAGTAGTTTGTAAAATTTGTTTTTACTTCCTAAACAGCTAGAAGTCTCTTAGCACTGTTTATAAATATTTAGTGGAACAAGTATAATCTGATTAACTAGTCGCTGTAAATTACATTGTGCAATATAGGAAGTGCACAGTCGAGCGCGCTTAGAACTCGCTCGCTGCGTTATACGGCATCAATAACAATTATTATCTAAGTCGTATTATAATACGATATACTGGGAGGTATCCGATTGTGTAGGGTGTGTGACGGCAGGTTTACACCATTGGTTATATAACGGATAATGCTAGCAATTACTTGTGAAAATGACAGAATAAAATATTAATGATTGCAGCCGAATCGGGTAGGCATGATTGGGGAGGTACCCCTTCGCACTCATGACATCGCCGTGTGTGATAACTTCGATGTCGGGTTTCGTGCGGTTTGTGAGTTGGGCAACGCATCGGAATAGTAATAGTAATTAGTATTAAAAAAATAACGAAGGAAGGTTTTCCAGTAGGCATTAACCATATTCAATATTACACGTACTAATGCGGCTACAATGTTCCCGCTTGCCTCTACCTCTACAGCGCTATTCGCTCCAGCCCAGCACTACAACTTGCAAATATTTTAATTAACCTTAAAAATAAAGTTGCACCTGTTTTTCGGGCATGTCGTTACTTATTTTCAATTTAAATAAGGAAATAACAGAAATTTGTTTAAGTTGTCTCAACGCAATCCCTCAATATTTTTTTAAATATTGTGTTATATTGATTTATTTTTACCATAATATTGTATGCTAGCAATCCGCCCCGGCGTCGCACATAAGTAACAAGGAGCAAATTATACACCTTAACCTTCCTCGGGAATAACTCCATTAGTATTAACTATTCAGTAAATTTGAGAAAAATATTTACTTACAGATAGACAGCTTTAGGCGACTTTTTTATATAAAAGAATATATATTTGAGTATATTTTAAACGACACAACAGCAAGCTCAACAGTGTGCGACATCTGACGACATTAAATGGCTCTACATAGTGAATGCCTCTAGTTGGATATTGTTTATGTTCATCATGAGATGTCGCTCTCACCGGAAACAGCGCCATCTACTGACAATAAAGTGATTGTATCAGGAATGTTAAGTAGTAAGGCTTTAGAAAGTTTATTTCTCTTGAATTCATGCCGATCATGCACCATAATACCGTTCGCATGTTTAGTATCATCATTTGTGTTCGTTTGATCAACGCTATAGTTTAGTTAGTCGGTAAAGCTTGCGCTATAAAATTGCTTGTACTATAAAAAGGTTTAAACGAGCCTAATTTGTTTTCTAATGATGAAGGAGTCTACTGCTAATATTGCAAAGTAAAAATTATTATTTATTATATATCTGCGCGTGTGAACAACTGGGGCCGGATTGTTACCATAATAAATTATGACACAAATCTTCGTCAATGATCTCTCTTTTCACGGGTGTGCACACCGCATATGAATCCGTACTGTAGATTGGGGACTTTGTTTTTAATATGATTAATTAATTAATATGCGAGTAATCCGAGCATTTTGTCAACTCCCAACACCCATACACATTAAATCGTCTACTCAACGTATAAAATGTTTGTTGGGATCCGCATTATTGCCGTGTGTTGTGCTATATATGCGTTTCCGGTGGCTCATTGGAGTGAAGGAGGGATGGAGGGCAACACACTAGTATAATAATTATGCGGATGTTTACGGGCGTCGGTAGTTTTCAAAAGGATCGGACTAGTTGTTTGCTCCCTTATTCTTTAAATAAAGTCATCATCATTTTAGGAATTCCACAACTTCTGAGGTCCCGTGAACCATTTGTTTCTCCGACTCTCTGTACCAGCTCGCTTCCTCGGCGAGGTTGATTTTCCATACCTAAGTAACACAGTGTAATCTATATTAATATATACTGTATGCTATATATTAATATGCGTTAAGATAGCTTAGCATAATGGTGTAGCTTAGTTGTGGAGCCATTGAGAAAGGATGTAAGATGTGATCAATTTCCTCAAGACATACTGTAAGGATTTTCATGTGGTTCTTACGAAGGGATAGTGCGATTTCCGAGGAAGGTTTGAGTGTATAACCGGCCGCTGCAAAATGCTCCTTTGAAATAAATTTGATTAGAAGTATCATCATCATCATCAAATTATACATACACCGTGGTGTTGCTGAGGGTCGGATTTCAAAACGCCGTGCTGGTGGCGTTCTCCTGCTACGTGAAAAAATTTTTATTTATTTGTTAACATTGTAATATTATAATATTATACATTATACAACAAATGATACAATGGCATTTTAAAATCATATATTTAGTACACCAAATTTTATGCTAAAATGTATATACATAATATACTTAATTTTAATTGTTTATGAATAAACAATTTCAAGTACTTTGTTACATAAATAGTTCTTAAACGTCAAATGACTATTCACATCACAAATCACATCAATGCCGTCATAACACCAGCCAATCTTCTTTTATCATATCTGAGGCCTTCTCCGCTATCATGATCACGGGCGCGTTGGGATTGCCACTTATGATAGTTGGCATTACACTCGCGTCCACCACTCTCAGGTTGGCAACGCCGTGCACGCGAAGCCTTGGGTCCACGACAGCAGTTTGATCATGCTTGGGACCCATTTTGCAGGTTCCTGTGGGATGGTAAATCGTAAAAGTGAAATGCTTGAGACAACATTCCCAATATTCGTCGCTAAACAGTACGTGATGTTGACAACCGGGTAACGGAATGTTGTGAGGTCGTGAGTCGTACACTTGGAAAGCCGTCGTGTTTGACAGCGCGAAAGCTATCTTGATACCCTCTGTCAATACTTGTAGGTCTTCTTTGTAGGCGAAGTAGTTTGGTTCCAACGATGGTGGCTGGAAAGGATTCCTGCTCTTCAATTTTACCCATCCCGAACTCTTCGGTCTCAACAGTAGTGGAAGGATTGTCCATGTCTCAGCACTCTCTATGGGTTTGTACACCGTATTGTACACGCGGTCGCGTAAATTCAGGATTTTACGAATCTGCTCACCACCATCCGAATTGATAGAGCTCGGGGCAAAATGAAACTGTATATCGGGCCAATCACCCGAGGGTGGGGCGTATTTCGTATTCACGAAAGCTAAGCCCTCCACTCCTTGAGTTGTCATCGGACCCTTCTCATAGAGTATATAGTTCATCGCCACTGCGAATGTTTGGAAACGATCCTTCTTAAACGTGACCGGCTTATTTACAACAAAAGTGAGGCCGCCGAGGCCGACGTGGTCTTGCAAATTGTGTCCTACTTTTAAATTCGCAATCAACGAAATGCCATGTTCTTTCAGGTGGTCCGCGGGACCGATGCCGCTCAGCATCATGATCTGTGGCGTCGCCAGCGCCCCGGCTGACATTATAATTTCACGTTTTATTCTGACTTTGTGTTTCTCGCCATTTCGATAAAATTCTATGCCGTATGCTTGTTTCTTTACCGGGTTGATTAAAATTCGAGTCACTTGTGCGCCGAGAGCGACGTGTAAGTTGCTTCTGTGCCTGACTGGCCTCAAAAATGCCTTTGCCGTACTACATCGACTTCCGCGACGCATCGTTGCTTGTGTTAACATGAATCCAGTTTGTTTTTCCCCGTTTATGTCTCGAAAATCATAGCCCAGTTCCATGCCACCGCGTAAAAATGTCACAGATAACGGCGTTCTCCACGGCGCCTCTTGTACTGTGAGGTATCCTCCGGACGAATGGTACGGCGTATTTATTAAATAAGGATTGCGATTGTCTTCGGATTTTAAGAAATATGGTAAAACGTCATCATATGACCAGCCCGGATTACCGAGAGCTTCCCATAGGTCGTAATCGTTCCGATTGCCTCTTACATATACCATGGCATTGAGAACGCTGCTGCCGCCTAATACTTTACCTCGAGGCCAATTGCACCGATCACCGTTCATGGCCAGACAGTAAGAGCGATTGTGTGAAGGCGTGGTCTGAAATTTCCAATCCATCTCAGACAGCTGAGTATATCCAGCCAGAGCTGGTATATCTGATATTTCACTCTCGTCCTGTCCAGCTTCCAGAAGAAGTACTGTCCAGTTGCCGATTTCTGACAACCGCGACGCTACCACTGCACCCGCCGATCCTCCACCGACTATGACGAAGTCGTATATCGGCATAACCTGACATGAGACAAAATGTTGTTAGTTTTAACTTACATCAACAAAATAGTACTTCCTACTCTACTAAGTTATCATATAAGCATTTATAAACAACATATATATATATATATATATATATATATATATATATATATATATTCTTAGATATTTATCATCACTGCAGCGGTACTATGATAAAATATTTGCGACGGCCATTTTTATTTAAGTGCTGCGGTTACCATTTTCAAATCAACTCAAAGCATTCATGATTTCACTAATGAGAAGCTTCGCACCTATCAGCGATAGTAGATGTGATGACGAGTATAATGAAAAACAAAATGGGACTTAGACCTACAATATTAATTGCCAATTATAATTATTAATTCAATAGATGTGCTCCATTTTGAGGGCGCCTATTTGGTGGGCTTGTAGATGGCGTTAAATTATATAGCCACTAGTAGGGGATACCGTGATAATTAGAGACGACAGTTTCTTTATTTTCTGAATTAGAAATTGGCGTTGTTATTTACTATTGTCTGCGGAAGACGGAAGTCTTCACAAGCGTTTTAGCACTTAACAATATACCAGTTATGGTTACGCGCCAGGTGGTAATAATAGGCAGTGTCTCATTCTTATGTCACACATAAATAATATGTTTACATTGTCTTTGTTTTATAGAAGTTGAGTTCTATGGGATGAGCGTCGGAAAGTACTGTTCTTTAGTTGAATTTTCTGCCCAACTTGGCGTTCGAGCTAGGAGTCCTGTGTTCAGCACCATATGGATTAAGAACTTTTAATTTGATGATGAATGAGCTAACATTACATAGAAAAAAATAAAGCCGAATATTTTAAGTGTAAAATAAATACACAACATCTGTCCCATTATCCGGACAAAACGAACGACATCTTATTTTCTGCTCAAAACAATATAGTACTTACAGTATTGACTTCGGTGATGAACGACTCTGGATCGAATTGTTGGTACCTGAAGTATGTGATTCCGAGAGCTAAGAGTGGTATCAAACCAAGAACAGTTATAGGCGATGGTGCCAAGCTCGCCAGCGCTCCTGCCGCCTCCATTTTTATTTTCCAAATACATTTACCAACTTACAAATATAAAAAACAAATATTTACAACTTAATGCTAAGTGCTAATCGTCTTTGATTTAATGCTCTAGTGTTTTTCTAACTTTTTTATCTGCTCATCAGCCGATATGATTTTTGGCGTGTAATTTCTTATTCCCGTCTTCATCGGCGTCGCGTCTGCTTTTAATGTCCCTTTGTCTGTATTGCAAAGGTAACTCTTTAATCTCGCACTCTTTATTTCGGGCTTGTCCTCGAATACTATCACCTTATACTGTTTCTCTTTTGGTATCTTCACTGGTTTGTACAGTTCTTTGCTTATGCTTTTGTAGTTTTTGTTTTTGTACAACGATGCGCCGTAGTAGTCACTTTTATAAGACGCGTCCGAATCTCGGTCGTATGAGCTGGATCCGCTGCGGTATCCGCTGCTCTCTGTTGAGGAGTTGTCGCTCCTGGAGCTATTGCCGCTCCGTCTAGTTCTGTATCGTCTGTACTCTGTATCGCGTTCGTCGCTTGGATAATTTGTATATCTTGTATTTGTGTCTCTGTACTGTATAGGATCCTCGTACCCGTCGGAGTACCTCTTCACTGTGACATGCGGGTAGCTGTTGTAAGATTGTTCTTGACCCATGATGAGCCGCACAATTTTATTGCCCGTGGAATTCGTTTTCTGAAAATATAAAATGTACGAGTTATTTTTTGTCGAAATAGGATTTAAGATATTTATCGACTTGCGATCTGCTTTGTTTCATTTACAAGCATGGTAGTATGGTCTAAGGTTGGATACCTCGTTTAGAAGATTAAACTGGAGGGATGACGGGATCTGTCCGTTTTGAGGTACATGGAAGTTGACGAGTCTTAATCGTGCTTCAGTTAATTAGGGTCATGTTAGGTTTCGCTGAATACCTGGGTAAACCTATTAGAAACTTAACTGGAAAATAAACGATAAATTTCAGATACACAGGTTTCATTTAGAAGTAATTAATTAGAACATTTATGTGGTAGTAGTACGAGCTAGTTAACTCTTAAAGTGAAGCAATGTTGTCACTATTACATTAACCCGAAATCGTTGGCCGTTAGGGTTAATCTTAGGGTTTATCAATAGCAGTATTATATATTTCAACATTCTCAGGGCAACACACAACAGAATTGATTTAATTTAATGTAATCCTACGTTATGAAATAAGTAATAAGTGTGAATAAATCCTAATCTATTTGTTTCATTACGTAAAATTGATGAGGCATTTTTCAGGTATGCATTATTACATTACGTTTATAATTGGCAGGTTTGTAAGCAACATAAGTATGGGCTTGTTATATATTGGTATACACCTACAAGGAACAGGTATGTTATGTAGCATAGCAGAATGATGCTAGCTAAAAAAGGTCGTCTATTTTAATGTTTTGTGACTTAGCGAAATATGAAATATATATATGTATTTAAGTAACATATTTATTTGCCTGCGCAAAGTAGTTTTTATGTAAATATTGTCCGTTCGATGCGTTGGTCTACAAAATTCATTAAATAGAATCTGGAAAGTATGCGAAGAATCTTCTACATACTTCTCTATCCTTATTTAAATGTCTACGGATGGCTAGTTCTTGAGCGCCTGACGATCGGAATGCCTTCAATGAAATAATATTGGCCAAGAGCGGGGCGACAGATGCTACCGACAGACACGTACAACAAAGTGACCCCATAACGGTAACGTTAATGATTTTTTATAATGGCACTCAAAAAAGGCCACAGAAGCAAAAAATCACTTTAAATCTCGTCTATCGAAAATTTGTATTAATAAGATCTGTGATACTCCCATGCGATACTCCCCTCAATAACATTTCATGCAATTTGTCGGTTTTCAGCCATTGGAAGCGAGCTGCAAAGGATGGAACACGTCTGCACAAAAATTGTCCGTGCGTTTATAGACGTCAGTAGTCATGAAAAGGCTTCGATAGCACGTTCGACCCCTTAAAACATAGAGGAAGCTTTTCAATGTTTCACATCTGCCAAATTTTATGATTTGTAAAATGACATCGCAAGTTTGCGGAGGCCGATAGTTGTAGAGTGAATATGTGTGTGTGTAAATTATGTAAATGTCTGTATGTTTGTATGTTGTATATAGAGCGCGACATCTGTGTGCGTGCTGTGGAACTACCGGTCGATCGCCTTGTACCAGTTTCATTATGGCGTTTACTGTTACTTGAATTTATAATATTACTGTTACACCAAAAGTATTTTGCGTAAAATTATTTACGTATTACTAATGGTAGGATTATCAAGTATCAATCATAATCTGTTCTCCGAACACTCGCATGAAGCCAACTCCGAGAACGACAACCAGAATAAAATAATGAATAGATGGATTCGTCAGTATTTATAGGAACAAACCTAGACCCGGTTTGAAATCGTCAAATACGAAACACACACACTATTATAACACGTGTGTCCTATTTAGCTTTTTCCCTTATTCATTAAGTATATATATCTCCTCCTTTTTCTTTTTGTTAGAAAATATTATTATATTTTTTTATAGATCTCAGAATATTTTTTTGCTGGCATGCAATATGGAACTTTATTCGCAAACTGTTGACGGGTTTTGGACAAAAAGATTCTTCAGTTTTCATCAATTTGATAAGTCTGTATGTAAAGTTGGCAGATCAAAGTATTTGTGACGAGAATTATAAGAACTCTTTTCATTTCCCTTAAATCTTAGACCAGTAGAATTTTATTTTACACGAAAAATATCAACTTCGCCGTCTCACTACGTACCGACGCAGAGTAATTGTAATACAATGATTCAAGTATAATTGAGATGCCTACACTAATTTGGACGCGCCTGTCTTTGAAACTACAAGTCGCATTTGAAAAAATATTTTTGTGTATGGTAGCTACATTAATGAGGAAGGTTATATGCTGTATACGATGACGCTACGACCAATTTCACCGGAGTTACGTGAATAAAACAGCGGGATCTGCTATTTAATATGCACCTATCTCGTGTTAATAGAGATTATCTATAGAAGGCTGTCGCATCCAAAGTTCGGGCAGAAATTCCTATTAATTGTGTGATGTTTATTTTTCAATCAGGCCGGGCCGTAGAACTATCTCGACGGTGCCTGCTTTTCGACAGTCACGTATAAAGTGTATTGGCTCACTTATCATCGCCTTCTATTTGCCATAGCCTCAACTTTCTCCTCGAGACTACAACTGATATTATCAATCTAATTTTCGACTCATTCCGTTATGAATGAAATATAATTTGTAAATAAAAATTCCAGAGCCAGATAGGCGGATACCGCTCTATAACTTTATGAGTTTTAATTGTTCAAAACTCGAAATTTACAGCAGTTATTGTTATCTGAGAACTTGCGTATAGAAATTATTGATAACAAAGTGGCGGGTATCAATTAATTAGTGGCCAATATATATGCTATTTTTACTCCACATTTACCTTGAAGATAGCGCATGAGATTGAACTAACGATCAGTATAGGTGGCGCGGCTATTACCGCTTATAATTCATTTTACGATCTATAAATTAATTTACGAAAAATAAAATGTTACCGATGGCCCATTGGAGGGGATGAGGGGAAAGGAAACGTATGCGTGACAATTATGCTGTTGCTGAACCTAACACAAAAACATTCTGAGCTTTTGCCACGCTAAACACAGGCATTGAATGTCCGACAGCAGTAGGACGATCTGCGATCGCATGCACGAGACAAATGTTATCAATGCATGAGCCGGTGCGGCTCGCGAGCGGTGATCACATCACACCAGCACACCAGCATATTACACCTACACACCAGCACTTTGCACCTACGCACCAGCATATTACACCTACACACCAGCACATTACACCTACACACCAGCACATTACACCTACACACCAGCACATTACACCAGCATATAATACCAGCACAGCACACGGAGTACAACACTCTCACTTGTTTAAACTGCGAGTGCTAATTGATGTGAGTTTGAGCAATGTAATCTACTTTGACCACTTTCACTTGTTGTTGAATTATTTCATTGCTGTTCCTTAGAGTTTAACTGCCTCGTAGTCTAGTGGTAAGCTGTTTTACCACAGTCGTGAGGTCCTGAGTTCGAGTCGGACCAAAGCATCATTGGTATTTCCCAATATGTAGTCCGAAGGCAGGAAGTTGGCGGTGATACTACACCCGTGCGCCTTGGAGAGCATCGTGTCAGATTGCCGTCCTATCGGATTACGAGAATCAGGGAACTGGGAGTGCACTTGTGCCTGCGCATACACTTGTGCACTATAATAAGTTCCGCGCAGTTATGACTAGTTTCTATGGATATAGCTGTCGTGACCGAAATTCGGCATTTGTACGACATTACATTATTACTTAATTTAACACGCGTCAAATCTATTTCCAGAGAATTATTCACTTTTTCGGGATAAGCTTTTTATGGCGCGATCAATCACTGGACAGAGATTGACGTGAAAAACAGAGGTTTTCCAACAATGGGTCACATATAGGGCTTCCCATAACTTAATATATTTTTATGTCATTTCAGATTAAATGTTATTGAATAATTTTTTTTTGCGTACCCCATTAGAGAAACAAATAATACGATATTATGTTGTTATTATTGTTACATAAACACTTTGTTATGGGCGCCGGTCGGTAGTCGTGAGAGGAGGAAGCACCTGACTTTATACTGCAAAGCCTTCCTTCCTTCCAATCGGTTACCAGAAACTCACAACAGCATAGGCCTGTCCTTAAGTTGTTACGTGAGAGGTACCTCCCAGGTTGTGCAATATAGCGTGGCACTGCCACATGTTACTAGATAATGTTGAGTCCTGCTCTCGACAAGTTTATGATAATAGCTACGGTTTCAGATTAGTTACGCGTTTTCACAAACATCCTTAAGTGGCGTGAAATTTGTAATTGTACTTGTCTATGTGTGAAATAGTATTAGTCACGCAGAATACATACAATAAACTTACATGCTTCAATATATCTACCGAACACATCATATAGGAACTTAAAGCTGTGACGAAATCTATTCAAAAGCCAGCCAAGATTATGGAATCTAACCGACAGCCAAGGACTCAACGCAATTTGTATATTTTTAATTGCTTTTGGAATATTATTGCTTGTTGGAACTAATAATACTGTATGTTGGAATCAATAGTACTGCATGTTTGAATTATAATATTGTATGTTGGAACTAATAATACTGAATGTCGTATATTGTTTGTTGGAACCTATAATATTGCATGTTGGAATCTAAAATAGAATATTTAAAATTCAATACGGAATCTTGTATTACGTAATGTTTACTTGCATTCTTTTTTTAGGTAAAACTGCTTTACGTACGCCTTACTTGGGGTGTAAGCTGGTGAATGCGTGACGAGAGCGTTACGAAAATGTGACTAACGGAAGTGGGACATACTCGTATAAGTTAGTGAATATTGAAAGAGACAGAAAAAAGTATGTTGAGAGATTGATATATGTTAGTGAAGATAGGAAGAGATAGAATGAGTACAAGAGAGAGAGGTGCGAGCATATATTTTATTTCTCTTTTTGTCTATAGGTAGGTTATCATCCGATCCGATCATGTGGTATAAAGCACACTTGCTTTGGTAGGTAACACTGGCATTGCATCTCTTAGTTTACAATTTACAACATACCTATCCGTGCTAATAACTAATAGGCTGCAACATGGCCTCTTTATTTATAACTGGTCCACAAGTTTGCGCTCTGCGGGCTTATTGAACGTGCTATGTTATGTGTTTATTTGTCCGATAGAATTCATAACAAAGTCATAGGCAGAGAACTAAAGTATCCGATAGAAGCGCAGAATAAACTGGCTGAAGTTGCAATGGGCTAGTCACACACTCAGAAGATCAGATGGCAGATGTGCCACTAAGGTTCTAGAGTGGTGGCCACGTTTAGGAAAGCGAAGTGTTGGTCCACCGTTCTCCAGGACTATTCCCGAGACGATCTCGCAGTAGCTGGTCCGGGATGGAGGCGAGTAGTCTTGGCCTTAATTGAGGCCTATGAGCAGTGGACCGATAAGGGCTGGTAACGGTATGTGATGTTGATGAACGGAGCCAGCGAGTTAGCGGTTAACTAATGGAATGTGTTTAACTACCGCTACTCACGTAACCTCCCGTCAATTGCAAAATGTTAAATGATGATTCAATGTCTATTGTGGAGTCGAGTTTGTTAATGTGCGGAAGTCTGCGTGAGGCCTAAATAATGTGTGTCTTATAAGGAGCTCAGTTAGCTAAGGGGTGCTGGTGTGTGCCAACCGAATAGCGCCGCCGCGACCTGACATCTATCACATAACACCGCCGTAGAGTGACCTCGCTGCCGCATTTTTACCCGACTGTGTCAGAGAATGATTTTCGAACGTAAGTACGCGCCTTTTAGCGTCTGAACGGTTTGAGCGGTTTTAGAGTAAGAAATAGAGGAGGGGGATTTGGATTCTTATTCGTCTTCTTAGACGGATTCAATTTAATGCTATTTTTATTTGTGGCTGAAGAAGACAACGCAATATGTAAGTAGCAACACTATACGAAGTAAGACATTTCTCACGGGTTTCCAAACAATTTCTTTACTTTGAGAGACGAATCGCGCTGACTGACACTTAATTAGGAATTGTCTCGAGTAGTTTTACGGGGACCCTATGTGTCGACGCATACTGTGAGAACTCACAGTGTTGTTTATGAATACGGGCGTTAAACAACAACAACAACACATTTTCACACACACACACACACAACCCAATTAGGTTGCTTCGGTTTTTGAAGAAACATAATCCGTGTAAATGCCGGGTTCAACTAGATACGAGTAGCACGGGGCATCGTCCATCCTGACGTTTCAAAAGTTGCTGGAGGGGCTCTACACCTTGTAATTGCCTTGAGCTGAATGAGAGGACGCTCTTAATTTTGTACGTTGAGAAATCTCGCAGCCTGCACTTATACAAGCTGACCTGCGATTGAAGTAATTGCGTTGCCATTTTTGCGCTAAAGTACAAAGGTGAGTTTACGATACGTTGCGTAAAGTGTCTTTTTATAGGTAAACGAGGCGGCTGAAGGTGACTTCTGATAGTCACAGATATATATTTTGAAGTATACTCCGTAACGAAAAGTTGCGAGTATCATGACTATCTACGGTGGAGTAGTCTTTGCTCATGTAATACCGGTATGAAGAAATGCTATTAAGAAGGGTAATGTTATTCGATCGTATGTGTGTACTCGTAAATGGTCAATACTACAGCTTGAAAGGCTTGAGGGATTTTATGTATGAGGTGGCGTTAGATTTTTATGAAAACGCGACTGCAAAATATACCGAATGAATGAACGCATGAAATAATATTTATTGTGCACAGTACGAAAACATATTACAAACAATACACAGAAGCAATAAGATACAACAAACACACACAATCTTGTTATTTTTTCGCTTGCTTACAAAACAATATCGGATCCTTCCTTTTGTTTTAATTTCATTTTTTTATTATGTTGCGTTGCATTCAATTTGTGAGTTTAATTAGGAATTACCTTAAAGAGGGCAATATATACGAACATACTACGCCGTACATACCTCAGGATATCTACAGATGTCGACAGCCTACTGCGAGCTCGTGCCCCGATTCGTTTGTCTTTAATGCAAGGAAGAAAAGACTTTGGGCTTGACAATTTTATGATCATCCAAGACAATGATGGGAATCGAATATAACCTTTTTACACGCCAGTCTCACGTGATGACATCAACACACATGACTGCCCACTGGAAATGTAGTTGTTTAATGAACAACTGAGTGTTAATGTTGCGAACTGTTCACGTAACAAACCTTTCGGCGTACGGACGGTAGTGATATGTTAGGCGTTTGGTGTTGTTTGCTGTGCAAATATCCGGGTTAGAAACTTGCACAGGGTGTGTACAGTATTACATTTACTCAGATATAATCTCGTGCTGCATTGCGAAGGAATAGGCGCGCTAAGATCTCGCAGGTACCTCTCGCTCACATGATTGCGCAAAGTAACAATTGCGCTGTCAACTTGTGAGTTGCTGGTGACCCATTGGAGGGGAGGAGCCGAGGCAAGGAATGCGTTTGCATTAGAATTATACGGATGTCTATGGGCGTAATACCTTAATAGGTATTTTATTTATTAGGTTATTTTTTTAAGTTTGTTTATCTGTTTGTTGGGTATAATCTTCATAAATAGTGGTCTGAATGTGACAATTCTTTTACTAACAGAAAGCTACATTATTTAGAAGTGACTATTTTACTATGACGAACAAAAATATTTTAGATGTAAAGCAAATCAGGGGAAACGCTTAACTGTCGTACGTTGAATAAACGGTTTTGGTATCCAGTAATATAGACGAACAATACACCGAAAATATTGGTAAAACGTCATAAGTGGTTATTGCAGGCGATCTTGCTTAAACCACAGTACAAGTGATAAAAATGAGCGCCAAGCTAAACCCGATAGCAAAAAAAGATTTCATGGAGAAGAGATGAGAAATGCAAGACCAAGACCTAGCAAGAGGTAGTGCCATGCCATGCTGCATTGCAGCTGAATTGGTCTGGTTTGACCTCCTCCTCGCTCCTCTCGCGCACAAGCGGCCGTAACGTATCAGGTATGCTGTCGTGCTTCGTGCGGTTTGTGAGTATCCTTTAACCTATTGGAGGGAAGAAGTAAAGGAGGGCAACTCATCTACATGACCATAATGCCGATGTCTAAGGCCGTCTCTGGTCGAGAATTATGCTCCCCCCCCCCCTATACAATACAAAAGACGACCATAGGTATATTATTGTGGGGTCACAATGGTGTTGTGTGTGAAATACATTTTAAACCAGTTTATTTTAGATTGCTTGTCCCAAATACTTTGTCAACTATGTTTTGTTTAGAAGACCTTGATATTATATTAACAAGCTTATTTTAAATTTAAAACCAAAGATAATGAAGAAAGGAGAAATACCAATGGCTTGGTAATGAAATTTTGTCTCACATGTTGATAACGTTCACGCGATTGTTACTCATTACAATAAAACTATTGTTACGGATTTATCGCTGTTTATTAAATAATTTAACGAGCCCGAAGTTTCAGAAGCTTTACAGCAACCATGGTCACGGGTGGACCGAGATGACAGTTTTGTCTTACGTTCCTTAATGATCTACGGACTAAGGCCGACAGTTTCGTTCTCAATTAGCTGTTAATTTTTTTTATAAAGAAGCTTTTACAGTAACACTGGCTGCATGCACATCATCAAGGTATAAAAATATAAGGAGTAAATATCTATTTGTTAAGTACACAACACACCCGGGTGTCTCTAGAATCAGAACCCTACTAAAATCTCATCACAATCAATCAATGGTTTCGGAATACAAGCAAACAAGCACCAGTCCTCCTCAGTATGTAATTGTTAAAGGCCTTACTAAGTGTAATAATATTTTATATAATAGCTTTTTTATAATATTGTAATTATTCATCATCAGCCCTTATTGGTCCACTGCTGGACACATGCCTCCCTCAATGAACGCCATGCATGTAAATGCAATTCTTATGATAAAGTAACTGTTCTGATTATATTATTTTGATATATGATTTTGATATAGTCAATTTCTGTGCAAAGTTTCATCCTTATTCCGAAGTTTCTCGTGAAAGAAGACAAACACACATACATATTTTCGCATTTATAACATTAGTAGAATTAGTAGTACTTAATATGAAGTAGTTTTAAAGAAGATTAGCTACCTAAGCGCTGTCCCTATACAAGGTACCTGCGTCTTGTTCCACGTTCTATTGGCCATTCCATATTCTACCTTACACATAAGTACCGTGCATTATAGATGTAATTTAAATTGTATACATATAAGTGCAGTCATTTATAGATATTACTTAAATGTTACAATAAAACTACTTTTACGGATTTCCTCGATAAAATCCGTAAAAGTAGTTTTATTGTAATGTCTAACATTCGCATAAAGTAAACTTAAACATAAATATTACTTAAATATTGTGCAAATTCGTCATGTGTCCAATTTCTGTCTGCTGTAGAATTTTCCAAATCTAGACTAATAATAATAAGGGCCAGTAATCATAAGTAATGACACCATATGTAAGGAAACAACGTCTGTGTGGCGTCCGGCTTCAGTGGGGCTCCGCCCTAAGTGGTAGCAGTCGACGTCATGCATACTGATGCGAGTATGACACGAATGGACAAGTTACTTGTGAGGTATACGATACAATAAAAATGGTACTTGCTACGCTGTGAACAAATTGTAACCCCAACACGTTATGTACTAAAACGTTTCACTAGATTCTTAGAAATCACATACAGACAGCCAAATTTTAGGGACTTTGATTTTAAGGAATG
>JAFELO010000977.1:300813-326206 GCA_017140195.1 Eumaeus atala
TACATACTATACTTGTTGTATAGTAGAGACTAGAAAACTGAGTACTAATAAACGATCAAAAGACTTAAGTATTTGTATCATATACACTCATATACCACAACCACGTGTATGGTGATGTTAACTTGTTACCAGGTGGACATCAATAGCGACCCATGTCAAGTTGTCACCGAATTTTCATACAACTTTCTATGAGAGCATGTACATGTATTCGTCATGTTGTTTCTCATAAATAATTTTTCGTTGACTTACTGCCGTAGCAGATATTTTATTATATACAGGATATAGAGCCCCGGAACGTCATATGCATATCATGTTTACCCAGAAATTTTAACGTTTCACCAAAATTCAATCAGTAGTTTTTTTCTTGGTTAAAGAACAAGAACTTCCATATATACTTTTACATAGTTTAATAGTTACTGCTATTGAAATGTGCCTTTATATGTAAAATCAGGTCTATCGATATAAATTAATACCAAAAAGAAAAATAACTAATTTGGAGATAATACCGCATTTGTTTTGTAACAGCGCCATCTGTGGTGCTGTTTACAAATTAATATACATAAGTTGCGTGCCTGTGCTCAGTATTACCAAATCGCTACTTGACAGTTTCAAGTAACGCCGCTAGAGTGCCACTACTAACTTAATAGTATATAGTTGCAATACTAGATGTCGCGACGATGACTTTTATTTTATTTTGTAATAACTGGGATCATGTTGTAATCTTAATAAATTATACATTTAAGAAAGGTTCGTTCACACACTTTTAGAAAATCGATGAGAGATTTTGTCATAATTTGAAACAATTGGTAAATCTCTTCGGCCACTAGATAGTTTGAAACAATACATATGCACTATACTTGTTGATTAGAATAATACGTTTATTTAACTCTTATGGTATCAACTAATTATCTGTGAACCTCTTAACGTTGGTAAGTTGCGGTTAGAAAACAATTATCCGCTAAAAATCCTATAGTAATGGTTCCATGTCATGTGAAGCTGGGCATTCACACTTGTAATATATTTTTTTAATGTATTTTATCATGTTTCTCAATTCAAAACTTTTTTTCAAAACTCGATGAGAATTTTCAACACTCGATGAGACAGAATCAGTAAGTGTCCAATTCTACAAATAAATTTTGAGCAACGCGATATAATACGTTCAAATAATTATAATCATGAATACTATTTGCGTAAATATACGAAAACAATAATATTTATGTTTACATGAAACAGCACGATCCTTGTGAAGAAAATTGGCTTTTGGACAGGTATTTTTTTGACGCGTTTGGCCACACCACACTTTCCATCGGCACTACTCTCGTGTCTCCAGGATCGACACCCGCCACCACTTGTGACCCTTTGATATGGTCAATGGAGGAAATGGCAAGGGGTGTAATCGGAAGAAAAGTAGGAGAGGAGTAGGTTGTATTTCCAGCTTCTATTTCCTTTTGGTTTGGTATGTATATTGTTATTATATTAAATGTTTTGAAAATTTAAAGAATTGTATAATGCGTCGTTTATATCTTTACAAAATGGCGCTACAAATACCCGAGTAAAACATGTTCGGATTGTTAGTAAATGCATTACAGCTTTCAAAATGACATCCAAATGCCTGGAACGAATCCTAACAGGCCCAGATTTTATTAATAATTCAAAAAAAAAAAAAAATGCGCATTGCCTTACGATATGTTTGATTTCTTTTCTGTTTTATTGCTAATTAAGAAAAACCGGGTCAATTGGATGGGTCGTTGTGTCGAAAAGTGGTGCTTTCACATTAATACGTTAACTAATTTAGTTGAGGTAAGACGCGTAATCGTGAAATCGGCAAGAGAAAGATCGATGCTCTCGCGAAAGAGTCAATTTTGAGTTATGTAAGAACATTTGTTGGGATAACCACACCTATGCTAATATGGAGGACGTTTAATTCTCGTTGTACATTTTTTTATTGGTCAACCACTTAATGCCATCTCCCATTCCCGTGTCAATAGCCGCCCAAATAATTTTCAGAGAAAACTTCAAGAGTTCCTTACCACAATTTTTGTTTCTGGTGCAAACAATGTCTTTGCTTATATATGTCAATAAGAAAAAAACATTTTTTTTATAGAATAGGGGTGCAAATGAGTAACCGAAGCCTTTTTACGACTAGTGACGCCCATGAACATCTACATAACTATTATGCACGGGGGTAACAAGGGTGTTAGTACAAGAACAACAATGGAATTAATACAGTTTTTGTTATTGGTTAGTAAAAAGGTGAAGGTATGAAGTCTTATCTGGTAGACTCCCGGCTGTAACTTGGATGGTCCTTCATATATAGAATTATTATTTGTTTTCCTTCATTGTCCTTCATTGCTTACATTCAATATGTTTGAATAATACAGTGTTTGATAAAAAGAAAAAAAATAGTCAAAAGTTAAAAGGAGTAGAGCACTGAAAAAGAACACACAACCAATAAAGTTAACATTCTCTTGGCTTTATGAGCCAACTAAAATTACGCAATATATAAACTCTGTTACAATTGAATAGAATTTAAGAACAAAATAGCAATGAAACATGGCGTCAGTAAGAAAACATGAACTCACCCTTTTAATGAAATATTAATTCGAGCATTATGACACGAATATGTAGGTTCTTGGCTGAAGAGAAAAAACTATTTAATTATAGTTTGTCTGTGGCAGATAGCGTCTGCCATCGCAATTATATCCATCCATCGCCATCGCCAAAAGGAAAAAAGTGACATTTCTTCAACATAGAGAACATTAAACCTTACAGCCAAAGATGACAGATATACTTTTTTTATATAAAATATTTAAGTTTCAAAACTTAATTGTTACAATATATCTTAGTGACCATCGTTGTATAACCCAAAATCCTAAAAGGGGAAAACCTCCAGCTTTTCCAACCTTTACACAAGCCGGATGAGAAAGCTACTAAACGGTAGGGCTAACAGTCGGACTCTATTGATGACTACTAGCGCCAATAAACATCCACATTATTGTCATGCGAAAGTGTTGCACTCCTTCCCTCCAAAGTATATCCCATGAACCGCATGAATCGCAAGAGCATAGCTATCACATAGCGGCGGTGTCACGTTGGCGAGCTGGGCCCGTCGTGCCCAATTTGGCTACAATGCATGTCAATGTCATGTAACTCTGAAATGTAATGTACTAAACGAGTTTTATTGAAATACGCAACATATCGTCCAACATGTTGTCAAATCGTGGTAGCACTCGACGTGCAGTGGACGTGTTTTCATTATAGATGTGCACGTCCGTGCGTGCCGACTCTTCGCATTGTACTCCTACACGCGGTAGCTGTCTCGATACTGGTAGAGTTTGTAAGATGTAGTGACTTCAGCATTACACACACTTATAAAAAACTGTTCCTTGGAGGTAGTTGATACTAAAATGGAATTAGGCCGGCCAGGTGTGAAGTCTCTCTCACATCTCACCGGTGTCAGATATACTGTCGTGACTGGTGACTGCAGCAGGCTTTTGTGGGAGTGTATGGCCCTACGGCGAGATTGAGTGACGTCGGTTGATGCTAGACTGTCCTGCTAGACTGTTCAATAGATCGAGAGCACACGAGGTAGAGTCTTGGGTTCAACCAACATAGTGTAAATTAGTTAAATTAGGACCATTATTAGAGAGTGAGAAATCAAAACATTCTATACACTTTTTTGATTCTAACTGGGGCGTACGTTTCCGGGACCTCTTTACATGTGTTAGCATGTTACATCCCAGAGGGGAAGAGGCGCATAGTGGCCCTCAGTGCAGACGACGAACGGAACGGGAGAGCGGTAAAGAACGTGCCACTTATGACGCTTCCCTAATCGGGACCAGTGGTCAGAATGGGAACCTGAGCCCCCTGCACGTCACCGTCTTCGCATGGCACCTGATCTGTGTCAATCAGCCCCGATCAATGGTTGTCATGCCACTTCTGGAGGAGTCCAAACCAATATGAGGCTCCGGCAAGACGTCCAAGTGTCCTGATGCTGACAGATCTGGAGTTGGAGTGAGAGAGATTTGAGTGGGTATTACACGAGTCTCACACGGTCATCGGTTCCCATCCAGTGCCGATGGAAGTGCGTTAACAATTCTCACCGATACACCAGTAAAAAGAACATGCGTGCAGATATTATTTACGCAGAAAATTGTAATAATGTTTCTATTCCTAAGGAAATTGGTTTCCTATTGTTAAATTGAAATTTAACTTTTGTTAAACGGTACTATTGTGTTGAATTAAATAAATTAAAATTGAAATTATATTATAGCAGTACACACGACTCTGTTTCAAAATATATTCTGATTCCAGGCCAATGGGTCTTAAACAAATGGGTCTGATAATAGAATTAAATGTTACGCACGCCTTTATGTAATACTTACTCATTTGTGATATGTTTGGATTGTGTTAACAAAAAAATTCTTACCTTGCCAATGCCACAGTAAAATATAATTGGGATACGTCGTAAAGAAAATCGAGATTTGTTTGGTTTCCGTAAAACATTACATCAGACGATAAAGTTACATGTATGTAATATAACGTAACTCAACCGCGAATCTATAACCGACAATAACGGATAATCTTATGGAAAACATTTTCCAATCGCTGACTATTACTTTTTGCACTAAAATAAAAGTCAAATATACATATTATAAATAAAAAGTCAAATATATATAATATACATATTATAAGAACTCTACCAACTGTTGAACTGCATATTTTTCCATAGCCTACATAGTAATATGACATGACTTCCAGCTGCATATTTGATACTAGACCACCCCGTGATTTCACTCGCGTAACATAGGCTATATCCTATAACCAACCATGAATGTAGATATTATATTGTACACAAAAATATTTTTTCAAGTCCGCCTTTCAGAGATTAGAGCGTTCAAAGAAACACACATTTACGCAATTCATGCAATTAACAAATGGTTCATCTTATAGCAGATTGAGTCCATATACAGTAGGCACTGACATAACCACATGAAGTTTTTCAAGCAGAATTTTTAAGGCGGCCATATTTAGCTAACTGCGCAGGACATGTACACAGCACACGCGTGTGACAAGAGTGCACTCTCTCTTGCCTCATTCCTCTTTGCCGATGGGACAGTAGTTCGAGTCCGAGTGGACGGGAGACAAGCCAGGCGCAATACAGCGATTCCTCGGTCCTTTCGGTCGCCTAAACCTGCTGCATCAAATTCTTTGTAGTTAGTTACTTTAATATTTGACGTCAGACTTTTGAATAATTGAATTAGTTTGTGCACATATTTTTTCATTTGCGTGTCCTATGACAGCTATAACTTCTTTCCTCGGGCTCCCTGCGATCATATCAATCCTGGCGGCACAGGAGTAGCACTGACGGGAGTAAGTGGTGGGCCCAGCACGTTAAAAAAATGTTTACATAGTGCGGAAAACCATTGTAACCTTGAGCTTTATTCAACTAACATTGGCAATATAATTTGTTTAGTCAATAATTGAAACTATTATATATCTTCAGTATAGGTCAAAATTGATTTATGTGCATGCGTCTGACACATAAATTACTTAAATTGCTTTAGTATGAAGGTTGGGTTTAATATATGAAATAATAGCATTTTCATTAGTTATACTGTTTTTTCACATAATTGACCTAACAATGTCAAAGGATGCAGCAGCATTATAAGCAGCTCTTATTACGACTAGCGAATAGCGACTGATTTTGTTGTAGTAAGGATATATTCGACATAGTCAATTCTGATATATATCAGAAAACACTATATACTTATATAATACTATATTACATACTTAATATGTAACTAAAAAATAATTGCATGTAACCTATTTTTTGTAACTATATATGTTTTCATGAGGTCGACGTTCATTCAAAATTAATATACTTTCTATAAAGTTTTTCCCTTTTTAGTGCCAACTAGACTAACTAATTGAATAAAGAAAGTATTTACTTATTTATGGTCCAAAAAGTCACATTAATATTAAGATGTGATACTTGCCAAAATAACAAAAATTTTAGAATTATCTTTTAAGCCCAACAGTTCAAGTACAACAGGGCAAGTATTGTATAAACCCGGATAGCATTACGGCTTGTAAGAGTCCGGTACTTCATATACACAAGTCATAAGACGTGTTGGGTGGGGTATGGTGGTAGTGTTTGTTAAGTGATTGGATTGCAAGATGCTGTGAAGAATAATTAAAATTTGATTTAGACTCATCTGGATTTTCAGATGTTTACGGCGTCTGTAGCTATTTGAATTAAAAACAAAGGATTGTTGCATTGCCCCCACATAAAAAAGAAAGTGCTTTCATTTTATTTACGAATTTCACATACCGTAAAGATTTTAAGTCTTGCTCATGCGGGTTTCATTGCAACATTTTCATCGCAAACTTTTTAGTAAGTAATATGTTTATATTATTACTAACTATTTATTTCTTATTTTTTTCAGGTACACCACCTTTTTTTCCAAGTGAGATAGAGGACGTAGCTCAAACTAAACGTATTTTTTTTTAAAGAGAAAACATTTTCAATTAACTATTGATTGAGTAATCATTTTGTGGATGCCGTTTTGGAGTGTACATTAATAAACCTTGCGTATTGCGACTACCGACGGCCACTAAGCACACCTTAGATCTCTCACCTAAATTACGTGAACTTTTTACATGATTGCTAAAGTCTTGTTGGTACTAATGTTATGAATGTTTGCCTAAGCAATTTATCTAGTTCAGAATAAAAATGCATAATTTGTTCCACTGTGTGGTTATTGCACTGTTCATGCAATATTTATCTTTATATGTGCTAACCTGGCAGCTATTCACTTCAACTTGACATGAATAAACAATATATATTATATGTTATAAGAGGTACTTTGTTTCCTTCGTAGGCGCAACACCTGGATGATCACTCGGATTCACACGGGTTTTTAATAAAAATTATAAATTTTGACACTCCCATATACACGCAGCTGACAACTTCTATTTTTGGTATTATTTTACACGAACAGCTAATAAGCTAGAAATCATTACCAAGTGCTAAACTATTATTGCAGATTTCTGACCGTTCCCTAGCATTTTTATAAATATATTCTGTAGCCTATGTTCATCGGGGATAACGTAGATTTCTCACGGTAATAGAAGTCAAGTAGGCACAGTAGTTGCGGAGCCCTCTTTAAAATAATCAAACAAAGACTCCAATTTTTTATCTTCATTATCGTTAATTCAAAAATCTCATGACACAGAAAGTATTGAACCTATATTGATGAAATTTGTGCATACGCATGTAATTTAATTTGGTCCAACTTAAAATATGGGCTATATTTTATTTCGATTATGTTTGCCACAGCAGGGCGTGGCCAGTTCAGCCAGTTGCAGTATATATAAATAAAAAATGACGCAAATTATTTACATTACTATTTTTCATACACCCAATTATTCCACGCTACACACAATAATTAGCCAATGGGTGTTCATTAAGAACTAAGTAGTAATGGTCATAAAATTTCTAGTTAGTCATTGTATGACTACATCATAAAGCGGTCGTTTTAACACTACAAAAACACGAAAAGTATAGAGAACTATTACTAAACGTCACAGTTTTTCTATTGGATAGGAGACAAACGAGTAGGCGGCCCACATGATGCTGAGTATCTACATACACTCATAATTTAAATAATCATGTCGTCCGACTACTCGTGTGTTCAGGTTATATAAGTATATAACCTGAACACACGAGTAGTCGGACGACATGATGCCAAGTGTCTAAAGACAATCATAATATATCCCTATAACACGAACACACGAGTAGTCGGATGACATTGTTCTAAGTGTCTACAGACAATCATATCATATCCCTATAACCTGAACAAACGAGTAGTCGGTCGACATGATGCCAAGTGTGTAAAGACTCTCATAATATATCCCTATAACCTGAACACACGAGTAGTCGGACGACATGATGCCAAGTGTCTTTAGTTCTATTTCACAAACAGACTATTTTAGGAAATTTTGTATCCAGCATACGAATTGGTCAGCAATTTTGACTAATTTATTGTAAATATGTCTCTCTTTCTCTTTATCCCTCTCTCTCTCTCAGTCGTAGTCTTCATTTCTGAAGGTCGTTCCCATCCTGGAAAGCTTTCATGGACACATACACTCATAATTACTTATATAACCTGAACTCACGAGTAGTCGGACGATATGATGCCAAGTGTCTAAAGACAATCATAATTTATCCCTATAACATGAACAAACGAGCAGTCGGATGACATAGTGCCAAGTGTTTACATACACTCATAATTTACTTATATAACCTGAACTCACGAGTAGTCGGACGACATGATGCCAAGTGACTACATACACTCATAATTTACTTATATAACCTGAACACACGAGTAGTCGGACAACATGATGCCAAGTGTCTACATACACTCATAATTTACTTTAACCTGAACACACGAGTAGTCGGACGACATGGTGCCAAGTGTCTGCAGACACTCATAATATATCCCTATAACATGAACACACGAGTAGTCGGATGACATGATGCCAAGTGTCTAAAGACAATCATAATATATCCCTATAACATGAACACACAAGTAGTCGGACGATATGATGCCAAGTGTCTACATACACTCATAATTTACTTATATAACCTGAACACACGAGTAGTCGGACGACATGATGCGAAGTGTCCACAGACACTCTTAACGTATCCCTATAACCTGAACACACGATGTTAAAGGAACCGTTCTTTGAGATACTTTACCCACTTGAAACTGTCACAGATTGTACGTAACGCAAAACGTAGCTTTCACATTACGCCGGAATTATATGAGGAGACTTTTTCCTTCAGGAATGCACCGGCATCCCGTCGTGGGTATCGTTATATGCTCCAAGACTCCAGTCTTGGAGCATTCCCGAATATTCCATCACACACTCCCCCGAGGCAGTCCCTGACATTCTCTTCAGGGACCCTTGAAGAGTATGTGCGACTCGGGTGTAGCAGCGGATTTCCTTCTCGTGCGCATTGGGGCCACGGGAACGCGTTGATATACTTCCACGACGTACTAGAGGCTACTTCCTTTATTAGTGTTAAAAAGACAAAAAAATAATATGTACAACATTGCAGAAGCAGCATTCGGTTGTTTTAACAATAATCCTGTTTTAGATTATTATTTTATGTAATTATAAGTACATCAGCGCTATGCGATAAAGTTCTTTATTATATATGGATAAAACAATAAATATAAAAAAATATATAGAAAAAATACTGGTTATGCGTATGATTAAAAGCTATTTAGCACTTTACGACGCGTTGTGAGGAACTCATGTGCAGCAAGTGGGTAATCCTGGCTGTTATGTGCATCACTCTGGTTCTAAAATTTCTTAACACTAATAAATACGCAACCGTTACCCGTACGTGTTCTCGTAATTGCAACAGTGTTATGGCACGGTGTTATATCGGGCTCGATTTTTGCCGTTGATACATTATAGTTATAACTTTTGTCAGCACATGGCCAATTGGAGGGGGCAGGAAAGGCGGACAATGCATCTGTATGATATTATGCGAATGTCTATGGGTGTCTGTAGTCGTCAAAATGCTCCAGTTCTCGATTGCCCTCCTATACTATAGTATAAATGCGGGAGTACCAGTTACTGCCGAGGCTCATAATTCATAAAAAAAACATAGTTTTATGTACTGAATACGATCATAAGCGATCGTTATGTCGTAGCCGAATTGCCTAAATCGCCGTATTTCATTATGGTCTTCAAAAACAGGGCCGCTATGTTTTGTGGCGGGCCAAAGATTAGCCGTGTTATTACTGTGAGACGTTCTTCAATATACTACACTTGGAAAATTAATGTAATGTCAACAAATGAATCAAATGTACAGACCAAATATTATCCACTTTCTACCAATAAGGTGAACTATAAGTCTATAAAAGGATTCCGGGGTCAGCCGGGGTTAGAAGTTTTCGCATGTCACAGCTACATGTCTGCAACCCTGAGACTAGCTGTAGATAGATTTGAATGGAGACGACTCGTCAATGTGTCCATGAAGGCTTTCCAGGATGGGAACGACCTTCAGAAATGAAGACTACGACTGAGAGAGAGAGAGAGGGATAAAGAGAAAGAGAGACATATTTACAATAAATTAGTCAAAATTGCTGACCAATTCGTATGCTGGATACAAAATTTCCTAAAACAGTCTGTTTGTGAAATAGAACTAAAGACTCTGCCTTCGTAAGGCCACCGCACTTAACGTAGAAAAAATTTGAAATTTAAGTAACGTATAGCCGTTCGTCGTTTAAACGTTACAAACTGAGTAATTTCTTCGGTACTATCTATGTTTTATCATCGCAATATTCAGCGCTTATTCATCTGCTTTTAACCATTTACATATACCGCAATGTGCATTGAAAGTTTATATTAACAATTCATTGATTTACAAAAAGACCAAGATAAAGAAGGGGAAGAATTTCAGCCATCCTGCATAGGAGGATGTAGTGCCATACGTGGTCCATGACAACGCGGTCCAATACAACGGAATTGGGCCGGCACGACCGGGGAGGTACCTCTCGCTCACATAATACCGCCGTAAAGTGACATCTTCAGTGTCGTGTCGCATTTCGTGCGGTTTGTGAGTGGCCCATTAGGTGGGAGGGGGGAGGGGTTGAAAAAAAACCGTCCTTATAATAGACTAGCATCACCTCGCGGTTTTGGCCGCGTAACTCCGGTCCAATTAGTCGTAGCCTTCCTCGATACATGGACTATTCAGCACAAAAAGAAGTTTTCAATTCGGGCCAATAGTACCTGAGATTAGCACGTATAACAAACAAACTCTTCAGCCTTATATTATTAAGTATAGATTATATAATAGTATTGATGTGCACTTGTCAAATTATGCACTTTCAAACGACTTAAAATCGTGCGTGTGAGCCTTTCCAAAACTGTACGTTTATGCACAATCTCGGATGCTTTATAATGACAGTTCAGTATGAAATCGTGTATCTAGTAATTCTGTACGCCAACGTAATAAATAAATAAATAAGCGAAGAAATAACAAAATAAGAAAAAGCACATCGGTTCTGGCGTTATGAAATTAAAAAATAATTGAGAGCTCGAAAGTAATTTAAATTTTAATTGTAAAGCCAACCTTGAAAAGTGTTTACATGAGAAAAAACAACAATTAAATATGTGTAAACATGTAATAGCTACAATGATGGGATATCCATCACAATCATACAATTATAAATGCTAAAAAAATAAATTGAAGTCTGTAAATTACATTTCTATTTAGTCTAAGCGGACGCAAGAGCAGTCGGTGCGTTTTGATAATTGATGGATATCCGTATAATTGTTATGCAGCTGTGTTGCCCTCCTTCAGTCCTCCTCTGGGGCTCCTCCAGAAGGCCACCGGTTACTTAGAAACCGCACGAAACGAGACAGTATAGCTTTCACTTTACGGCGGTATCATGTGAGCAAGAGTTTGCCCCTCCCCCCTACCCCCGGTTGTGCCAGTCCAATTCGGTATGCAGGGTAAGTCACACTGATTTAGGTACAGCAGAAAGATCAATGGATTTTTCCTCTTATTATTCGTAATCGAATGTGGTTTAGGAGATAGAAATATCAGAAGACTGATTATTTTTTTATCTTATTTGTAATTATTAGAAATGATAACATAAACTCTTTTTCTATTTCTCCCGAATTTATCTATGTGTTAAAACGTGAAACTATAAAATCCCTTCTCCATAGATTGACTGCAGGCTTGATGGCATTGTACCCACAGTTTGGTTATGTATTGTAAATAAAAAACTAAATGCAATGCTCCAAGATTAAATATAATGTTTATTTAATTAAGATCGAAGTTCGATCTCTGGACGATGAAAAGTGAAGTATAAATCTCTCATTTTCCTATGTCATCAGTAGTAAGAGACGAATTTGAGGTGTACTTCAGCCTAAGTAATGTCGCGGTATCTTTAAATGGTATTATTGTAGAGTTCCATCCAAATACATGGGACTCTGACTTTGGCCATTAAGGGGTTAAAAATAGCATTCAGAAAAATGGAAATCGGTAGACATTTCTAAGCTTTTCCTTTCTTACACGTCAGTGTGAAGAGAAGAGGAGCTGAGAGATGGGAAGTACGACGACATTTTTGTTTTACATTCTTTTGTTATAATTTGTGTAGGCTTAAAAGTTAGATCTAAATTAATTAGACGGAACGGTTATAAGCAATCATCATAATCATCATCATTACCTCAAAAATATATCAAGAAAGTAGAGAAATAGAGAGAGAGAGAGAGAGAGAGAGAGAGACATTACTGTTGTGAAAAACTACCAGTTGTCCTTTTTAATTTAACTTTTTGTCTTATGCTATTCCGTTAATAATGACGCGCTTCAGGAGAAAATATGTAACTTTGAGGAAAGTAGGCATAACAGATTGTAATTTTTGTTTGCTCGTAAAAAGCAGTGTCTTATTATATATGATGTGTCATGCGGCTAAACGTTAACGTACATAGTTTAAATATTAATTAATTTCATACGATTATAACGCATATTTCTCATTACTTTCACGTTGGAATAAAATTTTGATAAACCACAGTTTCTGAATCTTTCTAATTCGTGTCGTTCATACGTTTATGAATAAGATGTGATTATATTTTTTTCGTATCGTACACAAAACTGCCAATAGAAATGCCCTGTTTTATATATATCTATAAATTATATTGTATTGCACTCACCGAAAGTAGTACGTGTTTTCTTATAATATCCAATATAATTTGTTTTAAAGAACAGAACAGAGGCACATGTTGTGGATTTTTCTTCTCTCTTAATGAAAACGAGAGTGTTAACGGGTGTCATCTGAGCGCGTATGCACGGCACTGCGCACGTAATGTTGGCTCTCGAGTCTCGCAAGTAACTCCTACTACTTGTTGCAAGTGCTACAATATTTCATCCAAACCAATTCGGTTAACTTTTTTAAGAGTTTTATATTATTAATCTTCGTTTAAAACATAACATGGATCTTCGATTTTTTGTATTTCAGTAAATTAATCAGTTTAAAGAGACCTTTCCTTCTTGTTCCAGAAAAATGTTTATACGTACTTATAATTGACTCTAACGTCGAACGATTGTCAAAGTTACTAAATATGGTCTTCACGATTTTGTCAGTGCCCTGGACGGCGGCAGGTCACTTTTAAAAGACATATATCGAATTTCCTTGTTAATCACATTTTATTCGCGTAGCATTAGTAAAGTTCGTTCCTTATCTAATAACATGTTAAGTATGAGTTTAGTTGGCAAATTTTGATGCGTGGACGATTCGACTCGCAAGTTGGAAATAAGTGTAACATATTTATTTCTATAATCCGGAGGATTCAAGGATATTTCCTAGTTCATAAGCAATGTCCTTCTGCTATGATTCAAATTCGTCTTCATGTAATGGCTATGAGTGCACGTCTGGCGACGAGACCAGGTTTGAGGTCCAAAGAGGGACCGACACCCTTTCTCACGCACATGGGAGAGATGCATCCCGATATGAGAGTATTTGTAACAGCTAACTTAAATATTATTATCATGGCCAGAGGATCTAAAGAGTGGTTAAATATAGCCCTAAAGTGTTCTTTTTTTTGTTTGATTGTTAGTGAATGTACTGCTATCACGTTACCCTGTTAGTGTGGGTGGTGTTTTAAATTTTTTTTGTAGACTCAACGCCACGGTAATACTTCATAGGTGTACAAGTGATTCAATCTCGAGAGATTTTAAAACCGAGGTTTTAAAATCCATCATACGCCATAGCTATTGAACTATTAATGTCAATATTACACTCTTTTAATTTCAATAATGAATTATTTACGAAGGCTAATAACGTACTGCGCCGCCGCATTTATAATTTACATTTAATACTAATTTGATTTTCCTTGAGCGGCGGCATTTCCTGTACACTTACGCGTCGTATCAGGAGTCTTGTAGAAAGTGGCGTAATTCACTTGGAAGTGATCTTGATCTGATGAATATAAAACATACGTATCTAGTATGAGAGGTTGCGTGAGAATGCGCCCGCCTATGATATCTCTTCACGCTCGTAAATTTCAACAACAATTTTAATAACGTACAATTTTTTGGAACTAATAATTAATTATATTCGACGCGTTTTTTCTAGTTGAGACTAAGTTTTCACATTAAAATATTTCAATGTCGTGTTTGTTTTCTTCTTTTATCTATATATGTTTCCTCTATGGGAACAATCATTCTGCAAAATATAGGTTGTGTGGGTGTTTTTTAATATTTTCTGTTCAGTAAACATTTCGTCCTTCATTTATAAGCCAACTCCGGCAGTGGTCAGTCCACTGTGTTCTCTGTCCAGGGTCCTTGGGTTGGAGCCCTGTGTGCCCTCTGTCTCCCTAAATAGAGATACTTATTCTCTGAATGTTCTACGTATGTCTGACTCCCCTCCCCCTCCCCATAGATCAGGGCCCCTGGCAAATTCATCGGGTATCCCTCAACCTTCCAATATAGAGAAATGATATGAGATACAGTGAATCCATCTGTACTCACAGTTCTCAGACCAGGCATCGTTTAGGCCGGGCCCTGTGGCATTTGCCAACTTGCCTCCCTATTGTTACGCCACTGATTACCGTTAGACGAGAGTTGGCATGTTGCGTAGTTTTGGCAACATGTTTAATGATCTTTTTGTTGCATTGTACTCGTGTTTTAATGTATGAGTACTTGTTTCGTGAGGGGCTACAACTTAGCAACATAATACTTGATTTGAACATTGTGGTTGCATAGTAACTGACTCCGAATTCGAAACAATTGTGCGCTGACTATTGAGAATGACGCGCTTTTAATGTAAAGTCAGCGCTGACTTTTCTCACATGAATATTTATTCAAGTGCCCAGGTATCAGTATCGGCACCTGCCTACAGACTTGTGGACTGACCATACGGGATATAAACCATGCGTCAAGCTCTGTTACGTCTCATTGCTCCACGTACGTTTAACGGTGCGACGGGTGGGAACCACTCCACCATGTTAGCAATTGTTAGGACAAAAAGTCACTTAAAAAAGGATGTTTTTTTGAAACACAATGCGCTGAATCAATATGATGTCGATCTCGTAATACTGTTGCTTAATTTACTCGAACTGTTATTGTTAACTATCCAAGCAACGCGGCGACCGCTTCCTATTTTATCTTAGTAAGTCTTATAATGTAACATGTGTCTTAAACTATAAGAAACGTCTACCTAGGTACCGTGCTTTTACTCTATATACGACGTTATATAACAATTTATTTATTTTTATTACGTTCCCACATACAAGATATCTAAAACCTTGTTATAATTTTATCGTCAATAAAAAAATATTCATTAAATCTAGTTTACATACATACTTGTGGTGGATGACTTGATGTTAATCAAAGCTCAATTTTAATATTTATTTATTTATTTGTGTAGATATAATTTAATTACTTTCCCACTACCTAGTCACTCTAAATCAGTGGCGGCGAACCTGAATTCTCCGTCGTATTCCGAGTGACGTCCCTTTCAATGCTCCTCATACCACACTGTGACTACTACTTGGTGCGTGTATTAACTTTTTGTAATATTTTAAATAAAAATATAGCCTTATTTCATTCACATCATAACGTACTATTTATTTTTGAATAAATATGCCATGGAAGATTTATAATAGTTTCCATAGAAACTACTACTTATAAAAATTATATTTATAATAAAAACTGGACGTAGAAAAAAAAAACATTTTTTAATATATACATAAATTTATGACTGAGTTTACATTATTTATCAAATTGCGCAAATGCGTTGTCTTTTTAATTACATAATGCGAATCGTGTCTAATAAAGGCTTATCTATCTCAGATCGTATCTTAATTAGATACTTTTTTCGGGATACATATGATTGGTTCTAGAAGGAAAAATGACAGGGGCCCGACAGGTTTGGCGGGCTCAGGTCGTGAGGCGATAGCCACTAACAACTAAAAACTGCTATCCGTTAGTTAGCCCTATTGCCTTTTTACTGCGGATGCGTGTCTGTGTTTGTGTTCTTGGACGGACTTAGCAAATGCTATCGCGTCGCGGCGTCTTACAATATGCTTCGGCCGACGAAATCGGGAGGCGGTTATTAGCGTCGGATCGTATTCCGACGTTTTGACTATTAGCTTGTTTTTGTAGCTCATGGCTCTGCTCTAGCATTTCCTTGCCGTAAAGTAGGACTTGCTCTTTTCCGTGATTACCTCTGTTCTCCATTTTGAGAACCATTCACCGATGTCGGTGACGGCCTTTTGGAGTAGTTTCGGTCCATTTCTTCTATTTGTTTTACGTACAGCGCGGTGTCATCTTCGAAATGTCGGAGGAGGTGCACTGCACCAGCAGGGCGAAAAAGATACACACTAACATGTGTTCCGGGCGACTTCTTAGGGTGAAGGCACTTTATGAGTTCCTCCACTTCTTCTGTGTCCGCCGGGATGATCTCATCATCATCGCCCGGTGGTACATCCAATCGGGCCGTTACTACTCCTTGTACCTCTTCTATCTGAGACGGGTCTGTGGTGGGTACTGGGAATACATTGACTCTTAAACGTGTCGGCTAAGCATTTCGCTTTTTCATCATCCTCTAGTGCAGGTAAATGTTTAGCGCGATTTAGCGGTGGCATTTATTCCAACGGTTCGATTTTTAATACCTTTGCAAGAGGCCACTAGGCCATGTGTGACAGTTTCTGTTCACTATTTATCTGATCCCAACTATCGTTAATGAGCTTAGGTACAGCCTTTTTTACTTCTCTTTATAGAGTTATTGGATGGCTCTTTGTTAGATAGAAATCGATTCAGTATTAAAGTTATGTAACGAGTAAATATTTAATAATCATTATTATTATTCATTCAGTCCACTCATTCACTTGTTGTCTACTTAATGTATTTTGTAGTTACTTTACGGGTTACGACGTGGGCTGGTGTGACCCGGCCGAAACATAAAGGTATTTTGTTAATACTAAGAGGTATTGACGACTTTAAACAATAAATGATTGTGTTAAAAGCCATACAGTGACTATAGAATGTGTAAGAAACGCGAAAGTCTCTTATTAAATGTATTTGATTTACTTTTTTCTTTTTTTTTTATGTTTTATAATTTCTAAGGTCTCACTCTGTATTACGGTGAATCAGTGGATAACTCTATTCATTATTTCAACTAAAAAAAATACAACTTGTTAAAGTTGTTATCGATATAACAATTAACACCAACAACTAAAAAAGTATGTATGTACATAATAATTTTTCTATAACTTTTTCGTTTGCTGTCTCCCACTGAACACCAGCTGCCTTCCGCATTCCCTTCGGCTTGCGAGTGGTTATGAGGTACAATGGGACACTTGGTGTGCCGGCGCTGATAACTAAGTTTTCGTGTGCTTTTTCTCTACCGTGCGCTTTAAGCGCAATTTTTGCTCACATATTCCCGGACCGATACGACTTATCTTTAAGAAAAGAGCCTATTTATCTCTATTTTTTTTTAATTCTTTTTTCGGAAGGACCTACTACTGGTTGGCGGCGCTTGTCCAGCCTCAACAGTTCGGCTGACTAACGAAGACTTTTGTGTCTTCAGGTTTAGGGAGACGATAGGGTGACAGAACCCCCTCTTTTTCCGCAGATGGGAAGATTGTGGGCGTACCGTATAGTAACTTGTTTTTGGGATCGAAAAGGGGGAAGCGGCCCCCCTCCCCAGAATAGTGGGAAGGCGCGCGCACGATACCGTTTAAATTGATAATTGAGCTCGTTTAATGTTTGGCTTATCTGAGGAGGCCGGCCTCCTCTCCCTCCCCCCCCTGACGGGAGAGGGTGATTCGCGCTACAAACCAGCAAAAAACCTTGTTAATGATTTATTAATTATTATTAATCTTAGCTATCTCTGAAAGGCGCATATTCGAGTCCTGTTACGGATGTCTGTGGGCGTTGGTGATAATTTACTTACAAGCAGCTCAACAGTTCATTTGCCTACTATGCTATAAAGAAACATCATGTTGGGTTTGTGGCTTTTGTTTAACAAGTTTTTACAGTTGTATCCAAGAGGTAGTTGTCATGCAGCCGAACAGGGTTAACAGAACATGTGTTATAAGCGAGAAGTATCTTCGCGTACAATACTAGTGTTAAATATCTGTGCCGTATATTTTCTTACGTTTTAGGATAGGCATGTATATCCTGGAGAACAATGGATTCGCCTATCATTCGCTTATTGTTCAGCAGATCATTATCGATACTTCTTTACTAATATTATAAAGAGGAATTATTTGATTGTTTGGTTGTATCGCATAGGCTCCGAAAGTGTTAGACCGATTTGAAAAAATCTTTCAGCATTAGAATGTAGAAAAATGTAGGATCATTTTCAGTGACGATCATAAGCTATTTAGCATTTTCTATAACGTTTTGATCATTATGAAATCTTCGATAATGTAACCAAAATGAGAAAAAAATACCGAAGTAAATACTTATTTGACTGCAGAAATTGTTGACACCTAGCTGTCCCGCCAGACGTTGTTCCGTCATAAACTTAATTTGTTGTCATTGTAACGTGTAATGTTAACGAGGCCGAAATTAAAATTTATAATTTTATATTATTGTAAATAAATGAGTTTTGTGCCATATCTCGTGAAATATGCGTGCGAAGCCGGGACGCACCACTAGTACTATGTATACTCTGTGTATAAATCCCCTATTAAATATAAATGTTTTCATCTTCACTTATATTCTGGTCTAGAATATACATTTCATAAGTAGGCGTTACAGTAGGCATAATTATTATCGCCATCATCATGAGCTATCCTTATCGCACTGCTCGACATAGGCCTCTTTCAATGAACACCAAGACTTTCTTTATTGTATATCGCCTTCCCACCTAAACATTCACAGCAAATTACACATAACTAGTGAATAGTAATCCGCCCCGGCTTTGCCCACGAATAACAGGGAGAACATTAATTTATACACTAAATCCTTCCTCAGTAACAGCTCTATCCATGGGTGACACCCACACCCGCATGAAAATCCGCTTAGTAGATTTGAGAAAATCGATCATATACAGGCAGATAGGTTTTTGGGGACCTTGTTTTATAATATGTATAGATTTACCGAATGTGACCGAATATGAAAGAAAAAGTAAAATTTAATTAAAGGCTAAAGCAGCCAGCAATTGACTTCAGTTGGTCTTCAATAATATACATTTTTCTGTATAGGCTTTTGTATGCTACCGGATAATCGACCGTATTAACACGACTTAAGTCTATGACTACATGATGGTTAACGTCGGACAGTATAAGGCGGGAGTGATATTGTTAAAAACTTGCGAGCCCCGCGGCTTCACCCGTGGCCGTGAGTATCGGAATTGCTGTTCTAGAACAGATTTTAAATCATTATAAGAAAATCGACTACATACAGACGGACAGCTTTTGGGTACTTTTTTATATTATGTATGGATAATAATTATCGAAAGACCGGTGGATATAATCCTCTTTGTGTCGTAGGGAAATAGTTCTACACGCTGCCTTTTGTATTGTGATCGAGTAGTTGAGAGTAGATGTTTTTATAGTGTATAGCTAACGAGCAATTTGACGACTACGGACACCCATAAATATCCGCATTATTGCAGTCATGCGTAGGTCTGCTGTCCACCTCCCCTCCAACGGATGTGAGATTGGTGACATATGAGTCCCTACAATGCCTTAGGCCGTTTATGGTGAACTGGTTCGCGAGGCTGATTTTCTTTCACTTCTTCGTGCTTTAAGATTTTTAATTCAGGTATAAAAAAAATTCGACTTGCCAAAGATACTTCGTTAAAAAAGTAGAAAATATTTTTTTTTAGTACTAAATGATGTCTTCTAGTCGTTAGTGTCTAAATTATGTCCAGCTATTAGTACCCTAAATGATATCTAGCTCTTAGTAGCCAAAATGAAGTCTAACGCAATAAAGTAGCCTCAATAAAAGATGTTCTCAAAGTAAAGATCAAAGTAACATCTCACTTACCCAGATTACAAGATAACAAAGTTTCCGGTTCAATGATGTGGTAGGTTTTAAAGAGCTGTGACTTGCAGATGTCTTTGTCTGTGGTTACGGACGGGATCGGTTGTGTAACACGTACGTAAGAGGTTTTGTAAATATTGTTTATTATTTTTATACCTGAGACTAGCGAACGAACAGTATTTTCCGCATTTCGTAATAATTTAATTGTGTTCTCTTTGCGGATGGACATTTGGAACAGTGTGAGTAAACGGCTCGTGCGGTTTCACCTGTTATATTTAGACTGGTGCAACTGTTTTCAGGTCGAAAGGAGAAGTCAGTGTCTTATGGTAGGTAGAACCTCAAAGCAGCAACGCACGAGAGATCATCATCATCAGCCTGACGACGGCCACGGTCACGAGCCACATGCATGGCGGGTTTCCGCCTCTTAAACCAAGTCATTAGTCCACTGGGTAGGTTAGTAATAACTTCGAATAATGCTGATTTTATTTATTTTTATTTTATTCTAATACGGATTTATTCACTTATAATTCGCAATACATTGCTATTTTTAGTAAGGGTTAATACCATGCTTCATTCCAGTCAGTCAGTCACACACGCAACACCGCCGAAAAGCGATAGCTCAGTCGGTGTGACGTTTTGTGAGTTTCCGGTGGCCTAATAGCTTGCCTGTCAATGGCAATGCCTATGAGAACGTACTATAAGTAAGTAGGCTATCATTGCATAGCGTCTGACAACCAAGCAAGCGATTATACTAAAACAAAGTTCTAAAAGTGTCACAATCACTGCGCAAGTCTAGCCGGGCGTAGCCATATCATATCCCCTCCATGATCCAAGCCTTGTCGTGGCGGTGGGGCTTAGTAGACAGGGATGAACCCAGATGAAGCCAATTGAACCGAGGGGGATCTTTGCACTCCTCCTATAAGAAGAGGGGGCTTAAGGATCAGGAGGAGGAATCGCTCTCGGTACCCCTTTTATAAGAAGAGGGGACCTAAGAGCAACAGGAGGTGGCGCTTTTGCGCACGGGGCAAGGGGCGAGGATGGGAACCTCACCCCATTGCACTGATGGCACTCGTGGTGGTTTCTGTGGGTATTCGGCGCTATCATGTGCCGCGACTCCCACACACCACCGGACCCCACCCAGGGTCGGTGAAGGCGCGTAAATGCGTTTCACCGCGTCAACAAAAAAAAAAAGGCGTAGCCATATCAAGTCCCTAAGAAAACCGCCTCGGGCCGCGGACCTAGTCTCGCTCACGCCGTGCCAGTAGAACTTCGAAAATCAGAGGTACCTCCCGATTTCCCCGCGAAAGATCTATCTATACTACTACTATCCCTATTTATTTTTTGGAATAGAAAATAGCTATTATGTTCTCCCGAAGCGTAATCTATATTTGTGTCAAATTTCATCCAACCCGTTCACTAGTTTTGTGTTAAAAAACAATATTACACAAAAACGTTTTCAATTATAATAGCTATATGACATATTGTCTGGCCTGTTCGGGTGAATAATTCATTTCAAAATGGAAAAACACATTTTTCTATTATCGTTATCACGATAGTTTTAAGTTTCCCCGTCACCCGTGTGACCTTAGTCCACCCGTGACTTAAAGCTTCTGAAACGTCGGGCTAATTAAATAATTTAAGAAACCGAGATTTAATCCGTAAAATTGGTTTTATTGTAATTACTTAAAAAGAATTTAATCATAACTTGCAGATACAGTCCCGAAAATTGCCAGGAAAATTTTGCAGTCGTCTACCGTGGTAATCATGTATGTGAAAATCCTTAGATGTGAATACCTATCAGCTTTATAGGCAGTTGACCTAGTTAGGTAAATGTTCGATGGCAAAGCTTTTTTTTGTTGAGTGAGGGGAAGCCATTTACAGATGATGTCTAGGGCTAGGCCCGTGTGATCCTTGACCGTATGAGGGACTTGGCACACAGGGGTGCTATACCAAACCTTCGGGGTGCCTTTTTTCGTTATAATTGGAGGGTCCTGGGTCTGCAGGCAAGAAGATCCCTCCAGCGACAGCTGGCTTGGCGAGAAGGCCAGACTTCTTTTCCTCGACTTTCTTATCTACTAAGTATCTAGTTCGGTACTGCGGTAGAGGTACGCAGCCAAGTATAGCTGCTACTGGCGAGATTGTCTAGCAGAATATTGATCCTGATTTGCCCAACGTCACTTATTTATGGTACATTACATATCACATTTATTCAATTGATAGAAGTTAAAAAAATATCATAAAAGACATTAATGTCATTGTGTCAAATAAAAAGTGTATGCACGCCAAAATTAAATACTATGAATACACAATAAGTGTTTATCTGTGTTTTTTCTTTATAATTTATTAATGGTTGAAAGGAATTTAACTTTGGTTGTGAATGCACTTAACATAAATTTTATTGAACAGAATTTCTCAAGCTTCAAGATTAAGCGAAATAATTTTATTTACAAATTATTCTTCTTCACTGAAAATCGATGTACGAAAACGTAATACGTCAAAGTAACTTTTCAAGTCAAGGCAATGTTCTGAATAGGCGAACGAGAGCGTACCAAGTCGTCCCTTCGTTTCACTGGGCGATGCGTTCACAGATTAATTAGAATACCTTTATTGCATAGAATTATATCGTCCGACTTGCAGACATCCATTTTAAGGTTTTAATCAATTATAAATACACCATTATAGTAATGTATTAATAAATGATTATTTACACGTCAAAAATATGTAAAATATGAAATTTAATTTTTTTATATATTGCAATAAAATACATAGATTAAACAGTGAAGTATACCGTGCATGAATTGTGACATCACTGGTGTATCGTATATAGTATGTGATTCCTATAAGTTTTAGAGCCTTTCAAAAAAAGTCCATATTAGCACTAATGCATACATACATCTATTATAAAAAAAATTGCACATTTTCATTTTAACATTAATGCATGTATGTGTCGTAGTCGAATTCTACAAATCGCCGTATCACAAAATAAAACGGCTCTGTTTTTGAAAGTGGCTAGTCGTAATGAAATTATGCGATTCCGATAATCCGACTGCGACGTACAAAATATTGAATCGCGACAGATAAACGTTTTTTTGTCGCGGAAACTTAAAATAATACCTACCTAAACAAGCTAAAGTTAAAAGTTGGTCCTTACCTGTGTGAAAGAAAGCGTCGGTGTAAAATTTGCTGGGGCATACTCCGTTGGTTTGGACACGTAGAAAGAATGGTAGATGAAAGGTTAACAAAACAAATATACCACGCGAATGAGGAATGATGTAGGAACCAGGACCAAGACTGACACACCATAATCAAACTGATATAGTACTGTTCGAAGATGGTGTTAAGAGTCTTCGCAATATGTCTGCATACCTACCTTGCCTCAGGCGGGTATGTAAGGATCGTGATTTGTCGCGCTCCGTTCGCTCTGCCTCGCCCCCTTTCTATTGTTGTTAACATTTTCATTTTACATTCTGACCATGTTTTAAGGACAATAAAATAACCTACAAAACAATTTCGCTGTGTTAACCAAGTACCAACTTAAGCAGGCAGGTATATACTTAACTAGGCGACCCGGCGAACTTTGTTCTGCCTTAATGGCAATAAATAAGCAGATTATGCTTTTTTTTATTGGAAAAAATACAAAAAAGAAATTAAATAACTACATTAATCATTCATTATTATTTCTCTATTTTAGTACATAGGTTGCTCTTCACTTAAGTACCCTGTGATACACGACGTTTTTTGTTTTATTATCAGGCGCAAAAACAAACAACGCAGATGGTCTTCCGACCCGTGAACATGCCACGTATAATTGACCATAGGAAAAACATGAATGTTCTAGATTTAAACCACAAACTTTTAAGGTTTGTTGATGGTCATGGCAAATGTAAGACGTATCGGAAATTGAAGTCTTTTAAATTCAAACGGCATATCGGTTGGGATCATCGGGATCCTCGGAATGAGAACTTCCTCACCTTTGAATTTTCCTATCATTATCGTAGCGTAAATTACATTGTTCATCAATTTACTAACCACCAAACGCGTACCGTTGCACAGTTTAGGTTGGTTTATGTTTCGAAGCATGATTATTACGGAGCCAACCTTTAGGTGTAAATTGTGCGGTGGTAAGCCAGGCACGTCCAAAGGGTTTAAAAATTCAATTGGATAGTTGGTGACTTCATCTTCATTTGTGACGCAGTCAATAGATTTGAATGAATGCATTGTTCCAGTGATCTTATTTTGAATTATGTAGTTCAGGTCATCTACATCTTTATTCTTAGCCGCTAAAATTGCTAGCTCACTCAAACATTCATTATTTTTGTAGTTAGAAATAATATTTGTAAATACATTGTTGATAAGTTCGTCTTTTGATGAGACAAAATTACAGAAATTATTTGGAAATGATATTAATCCGCTCGATTCATCGATAGGTACTTGACCATTACCGATAGTCAGCAATTGCTCCGAGAAATCTTCAGCAGATGTACCATTAAGCAATGTAACTCTCATGTTTGTTGTCAGCTGTCATCTTCGATCAAGAGTAAAGCACGATTATGTATCTCCTCATTCATCTCAATATCGTGATTTCTGGAACTGACACGACTTTGATGTAAAATATCTTCTGACATACTATCTTTGTATTTGTGCCACAGGTTACATGGGTTTGATGGAAAACATGTAGAAATTATGATAGCGAATAATGTGCGTATCTGACTTGGAGATGCAGAGATAGAGGCTTCAGCGAATGTCGTATCCCAGTGGGTATCGTTTTCTAATAAGTTCAATTCTTCACATGCAGTACGATATGTTGGGAATATTACACCATTAACAGTTCGTAGTGTCTCAAATGAAGTTGGACCACGCACATTTACCAGCAACAACCGCAAATAGAAACATTCATCATTCTTTGGATGAACTGTATACATACAACCAAGACCATCAGTAGAACGCACATCTGGATACCCAGGAACCGCATCACCTTGCTACCGTCTTTGAAAATTCTTGGATAAAGCATTCCAAGTATAATAACGTGGCATCTCCGAGTGAAGCAAAGTTCGTGCAAACTGATCGCTTTGGCAGATTGCAAAAAAACTGGTCAATGTGGAGGTGTTTCAGCACGTTGCGTAGCATTCGAAGCCGTGAAATATACTCGTTGACCATTCTCCAGATGCACCGCCAAATGTATAACAGTAGGATGACGTTCATGAATTGGAAATGCGAATATACGCCAAATCGCTTCATTACAGTTCACATAACGACCAACTTGATAACGTGAAATTTCATCGTTGGTATTTGAGGATTGCAATTCAAAAACCGCTATATCACTGCCTTTCGTGACATATTTGCAAATATATTTTATGGACTTAACTG
>JAFELO010000978.1:212-44961 GCA_017140195.1 Eumaeus atala
TTTTATATTGGATCATCCCCATCCTGAATACAACCTTAGTTTATCCTGTTTTATATTGGATCATCCCCACCCTGAATACAACCTTAGTTTCTCTTGTTTCTTCTTGCACACACTCAACCATTGATATAATATATTTTTATAAAAGTTTCGTAGCAATCATAACATGGCACATAAAAAACACGTCGGCGGAACTGAGATGGTCGGATACGGTTGTTGTTTAATTAAAATAATTGTGTAAATAATGAAGAAGAGCCGCCCAAGTGCGTGTCGAGCCACGACCTGCAGAGTTCCGCAGGCGCTCTCCACACAGGGATTTTTGATATTTAACATTGTAAAAGTTATATAATGTAGACTTTTCGTTTCGTTTCAATTGTCTATCTGCAAGACATATTCTCCAATTATGATTTTTTTTCTCGACAATTATGTACAAAAGTACACATTAATTCGAAAATGACGAGGTAAACTTTATATTATCGTATCACGGAAGGGATTCGTTAGCTTTTTTATTTTTATAACAATCAATTAATATATACAAAAAATACAAAACTCTTCACACTTATATGAATACAGACCGTTATATTATAGTCTCACATGTTTATAGTCTTATGGGCAAGACTTGTATCAAATAGTATAATTATGGAGACATTGAAATAAAATCACTAGTCAAATTGTAAAAAAAGGAGAGAAGGACATGTTATGTAAAGAAAAAATATATATTTTATAATTTTTTCATCTTTAATAGTCTTGCTAATTGCGCCCAGCAGCTGCACTCGATTCTTACAAATTTTCACCCCATTAGGTAAGAGTTAAAAATATGTACATTGAATTGGAATAGTTAGATCGCTCTAAAGTCTCGGCTGTGCGCTGATAGACAAGCCCGACAGTCAGCCAGGTCCTTTATACATACCTAACTAGCTGGGCCTCGTGGTTTCACGCGTCTAAAATCTATTCCTTGGGAACTATTAATTATTCGGGGATAAAAGTCATTACAGATTATAATCTACATCAATGCCAGACATCATAAGAGCGGTTCAGCGGAATTTGCGCTAAAGAGGTACAAAAAATCGTAATGAGTCTGTAGATAAAAACGTTTAAGCACTGCTCCGGTATAAATTACAAGAGTACGTACCGCCAAAATAGCGAAAGACAGGAAGCCCTTCAGGTACATTTTCAACACAAACACAAGAAATTATAAAAACGAATGAACACGTGAAATACGTTGGAAAGTTGGCGAGATAGTGCGGCGCGCGGGCCGGGATAGCGGCGGCGCGCCGAGGCGCGACGGAGCTGCTTGGAGCTGCTGATACTCTATGACGCTAGCTTAGAACGTCACTCCGTTTGTTGGGAAGTTTGACTCGCAATTAAGCCTACTCGCAATAATGTAAATATTTGACAATCTGAAGTGTATACAGTGTGCGTACGTGTGTTGGGAGTCACCAACAAGTGCGCCGATCAACTTACAGAATATCACAATGTCTTGGATTCATAATGCCGAAATTTATGCAAATTTAGTTAAGAAATACCGTATCTATTGTTACAAATATGAAGAATTATTATTCAGTTACAATATTTTTTGATGCAAACTTATAATGTATGCCAGGAGGAAGTCTATGATAGTGCCCTCAGCCCTCAGAGTCGAATACCTGTACAAGTCTAACAGATGGACGCGGAGTATAATAGATCAAACAAATTTCTGAAAAATCGGTCCAGCCGTCATGAACAGGTTTATTGGAGTAACTAACATCAAGTTTTTTAAAATAGTTTTAACGTTTGAAGTATGTTATTGTTATATGAATACAAAAGAAAGTTTCAAGACAACATTTCGGATTTGCTTGTCTGTCATTTTCCTGAGCGATTTTTTAGAAAAAAGCAGAACAATATGCATTAAAATATTAGTTTTAATTATTTTTATTATTATGTTTAATATAAGAGGATTTACGTGAATGTTTGACTAAGTTACGCATGTTTGATTAAGTCAAACGTTGTGGCAGCTCTGTATGATGCCACGCGGGTGCGCAGCTCTCACATTAAATATATTCTCAATCACAATGACGCCTTCGTTCGGATTATGTTTTTATTAACTACATTGGGACTACAAATTAGTTTCGTTATTATATTATATGCGTTACATAACTCTAAGTGTGACACAGATCTTTACAGCAGGTGTGCCGAGCGGATAATCCAACTACGAGTACTTCTCTAATAGCTTAGACAGTAAACCAGCAATTGTATCAGCTTTCGATAAGCTCATGCCAAATTTTAGGAAGAGGTAGTGCCATGCTGCAGAGGAGGAGGTAGTGCCATGGATGGTGCATGACACTACATCCTATTATGCAACGGAATTGGGTCGGCACGACCGGGGAGGTACCTCTCGCTCACATAATACCGCTGTAAAGTGACATCTTTAGTATCATGGTTTGTGAGTAGCCGATGGCCCATTAAGGGGGGAGAAGGAGGGCAAGGAAAAACAAAATCGCAATAACTACTGAAGCGGCACGCAAAGGGTGGTCACAGAAAAAAATCTTTACGGATGAGTTTTTTTTTTTACAATTGAGCAACATTTTAATAAACAAACCAAAAAATTACCGTATCTGAGTATATGATGTGCACAAAACTCTAAGGAAGCTGCCCAATTAGTCGACAGAGTATAAAGTGAGCAATATTTTCTACTTCAGTGATGGTTCGGTGGAGTGTTAGCTGCGATGGAGTCATATTCTTGTGAAAGAGGTATCAAAACATCGGCACAAGTGCATCAAGATAACATTCTTGAGAAGGTAGTTAAGCCCCTTAATGACACCATGTTCAACAACCAAGTGTGGTCCTTCCAGCAAGACTCGGCGCCGAGTCATAAGGCTCTGTCCACGCAGTCTTGGTTGGAACCAAACGTCCCGGACTTCATCAGAGCTGAACACTGGCGGTCGTCTGGTGCCGATCTTAATCCGTTCCATTATGATTTATAGTCAGTGTTAGTGAATGCAGCTTGCTCTATACGTAATGATAATATAGTCAGTGTTAGTGAGTACAGCTTGCTCTATACGTAATGATAATGTAGTCAGTGTTAGTGAGTACAGCTTGCTCTGTACGTAATGATAATAGAGTCAGTGTTAGTGAGTACAGCTTGCTCTGTACGTAATGATAATATAGTCAGTGTTAGTGAGTACAGCTTGCTCTGTACGTAATGATAATATAGTCAGTGTTAGTGAGGACAGCTTGCTCTGTACGTAATGATAATATAGTCAGTGTTAGTGAGTGCAGCTTGCTCTAAACGTCATGATAATTTGGAGTCCTCAAAACAATCCACACGCTTGACAGCGACGTATTTCCCCGTGGAAAGAGTGCGTGGCCTCGACGTTTAAAGTACTGCGTTTAAACCACTTCGAATAAGCATCTTATATTTTTAATTGCCTTATATTTGTGTATTAAACTAACTCTGTAAAAGTAATAAATGTTATTTGCAATAATTTTTGTTTCTTTGTTACAATGTTTATGGCAAGACTAGGTAAAGCTAAATGTTCCGATTGTGGCTCCGTTTGTTCACTTGTCTCCTATGTATATTTATTTAATACTTTTTAAAATTGTAAAAGTAATAAATGATCGAAAAGTTGGTGTGTTCAATGAATAATCTGCCATTCTTGTTTTAAAAAAAATCTCGTAAAGTACAAAATTGACTGCAAACACTTGGTGATCATTTGACCAAGAGTTACCATAGGTTTAGTTTGAGTGTTGTCGTCTTGGCGGGCAGCAGTACAGGGCTGCAGTAAATGGGTCAATAGTTTCCCAAACACACAAAAATGAAGATAACTTCTGTAGGTTAACTTAAATATATATGTATGTGCATACATTTACAAGGCATTTCTTACTTTAAAACATTGCGTAAGCAAATTTACATTTAAACCATTGTATGTGCCTTTTGTGTATTACCATAAAGAAACTCCATATTTTTTAATTTGATAAAAAAAAATCAGTTTCACTTACGCTTTCTTTTCTTTGTCTTCCTACTAATGATTGATAGATTACTAATCAATTGATTGGTTAGTGATATTAACAGATATCTGATAAGAAATATCGTAACCTAATAAGGAGTAAATATAATTCTCCCACCTGTTAGTAAAATCCAATAATTTTTAACTAAATAGTGAAAGGCATTTGTCTAATACGTAGTGTTATTGTTGTATTGCAGCCGAATCGGATCGACACGAGTATGGTAGTATATCATGTACACATCCCGGTGAGCAGTGGCGATTGTGTCGCGTTTCGTGTGGCATCTGAGAGTCTGCTTATGCCACCTGTAACATATTAAAACTAGGCGATGTAGGTAACATAATATTGTGTACTACAGAACACAAAACAGGTGTGCAGATGTAACAGACCGGCGCGATGGAGTATTGAGGATTTTGTTTTATAACGTGTATAGACGCGAAAGTTGATATATGGTTGTTTGTTATTTAATAATTTCGACTGTAATCAGTGGCCTGTGAAGTCAGTTATTTTTCTCATTACTGTCATCAACATTAATAAAAACTATCATTATTCAATTATTTAACTTTTATACGCACAGATAACACGATATTTTATATAACAAGTGCAACTACAGGGGCTGCGAAAGAGCATGCTAGGTGTTGTAGTTTCTTTGAGACGTCTAAGTAGTTTTCTTCGAATTCCTAAAAAAATTCTTTCGCGCAATCAATTCTACTGCCAATCTTAGACTACGCAGACGTGTGTTACTGCGACCTCAATGAGAACCTTCTGTCTGCACTCGAACGCTTACAAATTATTTGTATTCATTTCGTTTTTGGGATCCGCAAACACGAGCATATCTCTGAATATCGCCAAAAACTCAATTGGTTTCCACCAGATTGCGTCGCAACTTCCACATCCTGCACCTTCTGTTTAATGCGCTCTTCAATCCTTCTAATCCTACAGACTCAAAAAAACTTTTCTTACCTCTGCGACAACATCTCTTCGTTCTTAAAACAAATTAACGCTGTCCTTTCCTGTACACAAACCGACATTCCTTGAGTACTCCTATACGGTGTCAGCCATCCGATTATGGAACGCTTTGCCTGCAGTAGTGCAGAACTCGCAGTCTTCAAAAAATGTGGTTTTGTGATAATTGTTTTATATGTGATTTATATATTATAAATGTGTGTATATATTTAAGTATGTATCATATAGATAGTTGAATATTTTATTATTGTTCAAATATTATAGTGTAATGATGATAGTATATGCAAATTTATATAATTAGGTAACTATTCTAGTTTCCTCCGTTTTATCAGTTGTGCCAAATTTCTTTACGTACACTGTTTGTCTGTCTCATTCTGGTTGTCTGGAAGAGACCGCATGTAGCGGTAAGATCGCCTTTTCTAGATTTTAAGTTAAATTTTAGTAATTGTTATTTGGTACAAAATAAAGAGTTTTTATATATTTATTTATTTGTTATTATAGCGGAAAACGAAATATCTATAAAATGTCAACGCTCTGGCTTTTTTACGCTTTGGGTACGGAAACCTAAAACATCCTACCAATAATAAGAGAATACTGGTCAAGTGTAATTTAGACTCACGCTGAGGGTGGTCGGGGGGACGTCGTGCGAATAAATAACTCATCCACGCGTATCAAGTGGAAATTAATTAGAATACTGGCTCGAGTGACATACTGGCTCTTGTGAGATTTTCAATTACTATTATTAAAGTTTGTGGTCCCTTGGAGCAGAGAAAAAATCAAACTTGTAAATAAATGCAATCAAATGAGTCGGCAGTTTTTGTTCTGTTATGCTATGTGGCATTTAGGCATTCCTAATGTGTTTAACCAAAACCAAGGCGTTCACATAGAATTACGAAATTTAGCAAAAAGTGACAACTTATTTTTATATTATAATTACCGACATTCGTTTCGGTTTCGGCCGAAACTGAGACCCAGCCGAAAAACGGTTTCAGCTGGGAAACCAGTTTCAGTCAGACTTCAGTTCCTAGTTTCGCTCTCCAGTCACTCGGATGTCACTCGGATGTCACTGTTCGGTGCCGGTGACTAGTGCCTAGACTCTCTGACGTATGGTTGAGACCGAGTGACATCCCTTTCTGTGCTGCTCACAGCATCACACTGTATAGATGTGTTTTTAATTTGGCTCTTTTCTTTTCTCTTTATAATTAGTGTTCTATGTGCTTTGTTTTTGCTGTATTGTCGAGGCCTTAATAAACTTACTCCTCCTTGCTAATCCTACTCATATAAACCCCAAGTTTCTACGAATATTTTATAATCTTTCACTCTATAGAACAGATTTGAATCAAATTTGTCACAGATATAAATAGAAAAATGGTTCCTATGTTATTATAACTTCACGCAAGTGAAACCGCCGGGCACTGCTAGTGACATATAAGTTTCTATTTTTTTTAACTTGAACCCAATACCTAAGAGCAAAAGTCAAATAGCGGTATTTTAATAGCTATGGTTAGATATTTTAATAATCATGGTAGGTTCGGTTATCTAAATACAAACAACAGTTTAAACGTTAAACTCCATGCGTTGATTTCGGCACGGTTTTGTTTCGCTGATATTCTTATTTGCATCTTCCTAAATCTATTTGCTACAAAGGTTACAGTTTCAATGTTTTATGGTTTTGCGGGGAAAGGTCCTGGTGATACCGGTCTGCCGCTGGTCCTGGTGTTTGCCGGTCTGCCACTGGTACTGGTGTTACCGTCCTGCCCCTAGTCCTGGTACTGCCAGTCTGCAGCCGGTCCTGCGTTACCGGGCTGCTGCTGGTCCTGGTGTTTGCCGGTCTGCCACTGGTACTGGTGTTATCGTCCTGCCCCTGGACCTGGTGCTACCAGTCTGGAGCCGGTCCTGCGTTACCGGGCTGCTGCTGGTCCTGGTGTTTGCCGGTCTGCCACTGGTACTGGTGTTACCGTCCTGCCCCTGGTCCTGGTGCTACCAGTCTGGAGCCGGTCTTGCGTTAGCGGGCTGCTGCTGGTCCTGGTGTTTGCCGGTATGCCGTTGGTCCTGGTGTTATCGGTCTGCTGCTGGTCCTGGGCCAAAACTGATTTAAGTTTTTTAAGACGACTACCGAAGTCCATCGACATCCGCATCATTGTTGTCATTCCTCTCCCCCCTCCAATGGGGCACCGCCTACCTACAAATTGCACGAAACGCGGTAGTATAGCTGTCACCTTCCGGCGTTGTCATGTGAGCGAGAGGTACCCCAGACGAGCCAGCGTAATTCAGCCTTTACAGCACGCTAGCAACTTCTACTAAAATATTAGAATATTTTATTAATTAAATTCCAAAGAATAGGCTTAGTAAGAAAGCCTTACACATTATTGCTACTTAGAAAAGACACGGCGACACGTAACTTTGGGCTACGATGACGAACGAATTGGGCTACGTCGACCAAGGAGGTACCTCTCACTCACCTGATAACTCCGTAAAGCAACAGCTTTGCTGTTGCGTTTCGTGAGGTATGGGGGGGGGGTGTGTGCGTCTGCATGCATGTCTACGGGCGTCGGTAGTCCTCCAAAAGATATGGTTTCTGGTTTGCCTCTATACTGTACAAGAACTCTATAAGGGTCTTCACATTCGGCACTCGGCTGTCTCAACGTACTCCATATGGGAAAAGGCGTGAAAGTGGCAGGTTTTGTAACGCGATCTGTTGGTGTTAAGGAGTACCTTTCATGACTTTCACCCATGCCTAATTGGTGCGCTGAGTCGCGCCCTAGTTCACACTATTTTACATAGATGGCGCTACTTCCTGGCACAAACTATTTCATTTTATTTATTTCAATACTTATTGATCTTGCCCAAAACGATAGATTAAATCATAACTATTTATTGGCTAATCGTGGGTGTCCCAGTATCTCTACTGGACTTACGAGTTGTGGATGTACTACCACACCTCTGCCTACCTCTTCGAGGATAAGAGGCGTGAAGGTACTAAGCAACTAGGTATTATAGGATAACTAGTATCTATACAAATAAATTTCAATAAAGAATACATAATATAGTCACGACAATAATAATGAGTATTTAGAAACTAGAAATCACCTAACGAATGCAGTCGATGGGCCCGGCTTGAATTACCTCAATCAGGGCCCATCGCTGCAACTTTAAGAATTAGAGCTTCACCCAATCGAGCACACCTAGCCTCTTTGAGGCTAATTTAGCTTTCGTTTCCAAATGACCGCGGAACTGAACGTCATTCGATATGTCGACCCCAATTATTTGATACTAGCTGAGGTCGATAGGTGGGTATTTTGAAAACGACCACCACGGCAGGGCCAGTGTGTAAGGCATCCCCAGTACTATCATCTGCTCAACAATGAACGCCACTAGTTTGCAGCATGCCATTGACGTGCAGAAGAAATACCGTAGGAGACCTCTGTTTCCTAAGGTATTTCTTCGCACAGCCTTGGGAAACACCAGCGTTGAAAAATTCAAAGGCGAAACATGCGACATCAATCACAGCCTTTATCCTGTGATTTTTCAAATAGCTAGTGATCCAATCGCATGATTTCCCAGGAAGTCCATATGAAGGAAGCTTTGAAAGGAGGACTTTGTGCCAAACCCTTTGCTACAACCAGACTAACCGCCATGCCTCCCCCTTGATTTCGATTGCCTCCGTCCATCGGTGCGTTAAATAAATTAGAAGATCACCAGCTTAACGTCCGCGGCGGAAAACGTACTGGAGCTCACTAATTATTTGCTGATATTCTACGTAACGCAGGAGCTGGCAATTGATAATGAATTCCATAATTTTGGAAAGCAAAGGGGTTATCGTAAAAGGTCGGTAGTTGGATGGGTCGGAACGGTCACCTTTTTCAGGGACCGGGTGCACTAGAGCTGTCCTGCGAGAGCTGGGTCTACGCCAAAGGAGAATCGGAAAAGGCGCGTCAACACCGGAGCCTTGAGGCACACTTTGGCTGCACAATCGGTGCGATGCCCATTGCCCACTAGACTTATGATGTGTCTGGAGATCAACAGAAGGTTCAACATGGAAGGAGCGTGGTCTTTCATGTCTGGGATTCGCGTGGGTGATGATACCAATTGTGTCAAACATATGCCAAAGCAAAGCCATGAAACGATCTTCGCGCATGATCGTGATTGCAGTGATGCAATTCGGTTGGAATCTGTTTGAGCACAGAATCTGTAGCCAATATTATGTGGTCAAGGAGTCGGTCCATTTCGGTATTTTCGTTACGGGATCTGTATAGGCACGCAAAGACGCGGGGCTGTCGTCGCTATCTACAAGCAGCCAAAGGCTGGATAGATCCTTGTCTTCAAGGTTGAAGAGGCGACGATAGCAGATATCTTCTCCGATGAAAACAAAAGTAATATGTTGTTAACAAAAAAATACATTTTCAAAGCGGGCAGGTTGTTGCTTCCCGCCTTCCATCTCATTGTGCCGCAGGAACACAACAGCCTGGCTGTCGCTTTGTGGCGGTGTCATATGAGTGAGAGTTACCTCCATTTTCTTTCTTTGTACAAGAGTGGAGACGGATTTACGCCTTGGGTGGGGTCCAGTGGTGTGTGGGACTCGCGGGCCATGATAGTGCCGAATACCCACAAAAATCACCGCGAGTGCCATCCGTGTGGTGAGGTGTCCCGGAACAACAAGTCATCGGGGAACCTCGACGGCTAGTCAGTCCCCTAACTCTCCACCAACTCCACCTCCACAGATGGGGTTGCCGCGCATTTCAGGACAACCCCATTGACTTTGGGACAGTGCAATGGGGTGAGGTTCCCATCCTCCCCCCTTGCCCCGTGCGCAAAATCTGTTACTCTTTAGTCCCCTCTTATAAGAGGGGTACCGAGATCGATTCCTCCTCCTGATCTTTAAGCCCCCTCTTCTTATAAGAGGGGTCTATTTCAGGGATCCCATTGGCTTCGTCTGAATTCACCCCAGCACTAAACGCCACGTCAAGGCTTGAAACACAGTGGGAGAGAGAGAGGTACCTCCTTGGCCTACGTTGCCCAATCCAGCTGCAATGCATCATGGCACTACCTCTTACCAAAGTTACGTGTCGCTGTGTCTTTTATAAATAGCTATAATTAGTTATAATAGAATTTGCTGAATACACTACATCAGTAAGGATTGGCATTTAGACCAAATTTTTTATCAATTTTAAATGTGATAATCGAGTTTCAAGTTGGAAACAAGCTTTTCAAGCCTTTCAAGTTGGAAACAAGCTTATTATCAAAAATGTTCATACAATTTAGGTTAGATATGGGTTATAGCTAGGAAATAAGAACAAATAGAACAAACTAGATTCTAGATTGTATCAGCTACAGAAACTATTGAGTGCGGCCCCTTCATTTGATTCCCCCTTTTTCGTCAGCGGACCGACCGATTTTGATGCAGAGAGTAGCATCTGATTTTTTTTCCCAATTTTTAAGTCTACGTAATTGTTAAAAGTATAACCTGAAACTAAAAAACAAACGCAGTTTAAATCAGTTGCATGAAAAAATTTATTAATTCTTTTTCTCATTTAATTACATAATTATGCTATACTAAAATAAATACACAGACAGTTTTGATATTTTCATCTTAATTACAAATTCAATTAAATAATTAATACATATTAAAGCGCTTACACTAATTATTTATTTACATTACAATATGAATATTTAAATATTTCAAAATCCTGTGTTATAGTAATAATAAAGTGGTATTATTGTTTCAATGTGTTGACACAATAAGTGGTGATAAAACGCTGAACACAAATAAATACAATTAACATTTTAATTTAGAATTATTGACATTCTAGAGAAATTGTTAATTATTTTTATTAATTTTCACCTCTAATTTAATATTATTTATAATTAAATATTTATTATTGCATGTTTGCAACATGTGCATTTCGAAATTCGATATTCTCATACGTGAAAGTGTTTACAAATTTTATTTTTGCTTAAAATTTTTAATTTCTCAATTTGGAATAGTTAATGGAAGATAAATTCGTTTAAATGACTTGTTAAAAATCGTTCAACCCGTATAGACAGTACAAGTAAAAAACAATGCGAAGACAAAGTTGTATTTAACGAAGAATACTGTTTGCAAATAAGAAAATATACAGTAAATACAAAAAAACTTATTCTACACAGAAAAAAATATGTAGAAATTATTTTTTTTCTGCAAAAAATATTTTTGCTTCCCACACAAAAAACTATTTGTTTTTGAGCCCGCACTTCCACTTTTATAACAAAAAAGTATTCTTCGCAATACCGAAACTATAACTAGTCTTAAATCTAACCACGTCGTGAGAGTGCGGCCGACGTACGGTTGCCCTGCCAACGCCAGTCACTGCAGCACAACATTGGTAATTAGACATAGTCTAGACTAGAGTTCTAGACACTAAGTGAGAAGGCACGCGGAGCGTATGTGCAGGAGGAGCTGGCTGTCGGCGTGACAGTGTACACTGATCTCTATACAACTGGATAGATGATACTCTTGACCATTACGATACGTCAACTGAAATTTAGCTTAGTGCGCATCTGCCGTACACCTGTACCAATATTGTAGCAGATATCATTTTCACGCTGTGTAATACCTGAGTATATAATTTGGACGCACGTGCAATTACTTTGTTGCATATAATTTGGTTGTTTCATCAGACGTACTTGTGTTGTGTGTTGTTTCTCAGTTTTAGTTTATATTTTTTAATTCTCCCGCATGTATCAGCTAGCCAGTCATCAGTCATACAAGGTGCTTCTTACTTGATACAAAGGCCGCAAATTTTTATTACATGAGAAATGAGTAAAACTCGAAATAAATAATATGTAGGATTAGGCCGATTGGACTCGCGCCGTTCATCGGTCTTTGTCGGACCTCATAAATGAAATTTTATACATAAGATAGTTAAATTTACTTCTGATCCTGAAGGTAGATTTGGATTATGTATCAAGTAGGAGAATACTTGTCTAGAGATTAGTGGAGTGACATGAATGCTCCAATGCTGAAATAGATATATCTTTAGATTCGAGAATATTTAAATGTTTCATTAAAGGTTCTTAAATAATATTCTACAAAAAAGAGGTCATTTGACATGAGCCTTCCATCGAGTCTGGAAGCACCTTTAGATCTCAATTTTCAAATTCGATGTTAGAATTTAACTCAACAAGGAGACTAATAATAATTATAGGCAAATAAATTGGAAGACGTTTCCCAAATCTTACATCTGTGGAGCATTCATGCACGCGGTATTGTATCATATGTATGATAATGAAATGATATGTATTTTCCATCCTCACAATGTTTTAGGTAAAAACAGAACAAAACGAACGACTTAACGAAACTTCAAGGACCTCGAAACCTAAATAGCATACACCTCTTAAATTTGAAGTGAATATTATAAATAAGCTTTATAGATCGATGATAATTAAGATACCGCATAAAAAAATTGTAGAACATGTAGGTAATCACAAATGAAACTCATAGGATATCACAATAATTAAAACGTTAGCTGAAGAGAAGTTTCAAACTGCTCCTTTGTTTTGTCGAACAAAAGCGGCTCGAGATCTTTTGTTCTTGTGTTAGAAAGAAACTAGAAGTTAAATGAACGCAAATGATAAATATACATAACTAAATAAATGTAAATAATAATAAATACAGATTCGAGCACATAACATATAGAGCAGATGAATATATTGAAATAATAAAAGATTTTTTGTCTATTTCGTTTTGCTCTGTTATCGTATTATAAAGGCACACGTGCTATTCCACACGAGCTGTAGCTGCTCACAGCTGATATGTACATCATCTACACTCAGTTAATTTATAAAGAACACTAAAATTTCCCTAAAATTATTACTTTTGGATAACTTATATACATTGGTAATGGAAAGACGTTATGAGATTTAAAATCACTAAGGTTTAAAAGGAATACTAAAGTTTATCGCAGTCAGACATAGATCGAAAGTGCTACATAGATCTTTATTGAAAACAGAAACCTAAATAATACTATTACGAACAAACTGTTTGATGTTACAGGTTCGAGTTAAGTTACATCAATCCAAAATATTTTTATTGATTTATCTGAATCCTTAGTTGTGGCAGAACAAAAAGTGTACAATTCATTTAAAATGTTTTGTTTAAGATATTTTATAATAAAGAGCATTCATTTCTCGACAATATAGGAACATGAAAATATTTATGATGGTTTAGTAATATAAACGAAAGGGCTATGTCCAGCTGTGGACAGCGTCCCGCTGATGATGATAATGATGGTGGTAATGGACAACGAGTGTTAAAATATAGAGTTCTAGTTCTTTGGTCACTTGAGATGTCAGTGAAATTTGTAAAAGTACGGGTTATGGACCTGCAAACTTTGCAAAATGTTAAGGAACCGGAGCCATATTCAGACCTGTTATTGTTCTCGTACATGAATTAAGATTTACACAGATAATATGATAGGTAGTCAATAGAATTCAGGCGTGTTCCATGATTTATCAATGACTAAAAAAAGAAGACTCCTAAATTCGATAACAATGAAACAAATCATAAGAATTTAAACAAAATCGGAGGTAAATTAAATAGAAACCAGTCTAATTCAGGGATTCTTTATTTTTTAAATTGTCTAAATGAAGAAGATGAAAAGCCCAAATATGATAAGGCGAAAAATGGAAAAGGAAAAGATGAAAATTAACGGAGCTAAATATTGCACACAAAAAGCTAAATTAAAACCTAAAGTCATTGAGTCGCTTCAGCGGTGTGGTAATGTGAGGGGTAGCGCCAAACCTGTGGCGGAGAATATTCCACGGGGACCTCCTGGGCGGCGCCCCCCGCGCCCCACATCAGCACAGTCTGCCTCGGCATCTCCTGAGTCATCCTCTCCTGCTCCACCGACCCGCTGGACCCCACGGGGCTCGGTCCCGGGACCACATTAGGGGACCTCCTCTCTCCGGTCACCGGGCTCATGTAGCGACCATCGACGTAAGTGTATTCCCTCGATGGAGGCCTGTGGTACGGCACTTCGTATCCAGGTGGGGCTGGTTCGAGGAAACCGTTCGGAGCGTATGGTGTGTAATGGTACGATAACGGTTTGTATTGATGGAAGAGATTGTCCGAGAGGAACCTGTCGTCCAATGGAGGCGGCGCGTATAAGGTTGGGGCGGGAGGATATTCCCCATACGGAGTAGTGTAGGCGCCGTTGAGATTGGTGTAAGCGGCCGCGACGTCAGCGGCCAGGTAGTCCACGGGAGGTGCCGCCGGGGTCGTCGGAGCTCTCCTCTTGTTTCGACACGTGGAGAGAAAGTCTCGTAGTTGGGTCTTGTACCGTCTCGGGGCGCGCGGCTGCGGGGTGGTGGACTCGCACCCGGAGAGCTGCTCCGACTCTGAGAAGTACAAGCTCGTGAGGCCCGTGTCCAGGTAGCTCACTTTGAAGTCCATCGTTCGTTTTCCAAGGAGATCTCGACCTTCCTCCTCCCTGTAAAATAAAATTTATTCCTTTATTTTGAACTTTTCACCTCTTTACGATAAAACTGTTTTTACGGATTTTATCGCGGTTTATTTAATTATTTAACTAGCACAACGTCTCAGAAGCTTTTTTACCTCTTTTTCGTCATTAGGCGTATTTTTCGTTCCGTTTTCTTGTTGTGTCAATATCGGTGACACCTTATGAAATAACTTCGAACTTTCGACAGCAACGAACAGTCTGTATGTTATCACTATACAGAAGACTGATATTTCGTATCGGATTCCCCAGATTAGGCTCCATAAGATCTTCTTATAAATTATACTTAGAAAAGACTCAGCGACACGTTACTTTGGTAAGAGTTAGTTCCATGCTGCATTGCACCCGAAATGGGCAACACCACCGGGGTACCCACACTACCCATGTAAGCTCACGTGATTCCGGCGTAAAGTCACGGTTACACTGTCACATCTCTGCGGTCTGTGAGTATTCGGTGGCCCCTTAGACGAAGATGGGAAAAAGGACATTTTTGCGTAACAATAAAAAAGTTTCGTTACAGTATACTGTCAGTTTAAAGTGATATTAAATAATTATGAATTGAAACGAATACGTACATGAGAGGTCTGTGGGTGCTGATGACAAAGTCCGGCTTGGAGTTCTTATAAACGAGCCTAGAAGAGGTCTGCAGCCACTGCCATTGGGCCTCTTTCGTCTGGAACCTGTACGCTATCATACCCGATGCTCCCGTTTTTAATACTGTAAAAAATACTTTAGAATTAACTTTATCACATCGACTCTCGGAGACAAGGGATATCCTCACTCTAGCTCTAGCCTTGTTGTGGCGGTGTGGCTCACATCTTATGCGAAGCCACTTGGACCGAGCATGCGGCTCGTGGTGGTGGGCAGTTCCATATACTTCCGGACCCGAGGGACAACCGACCCGATGACGGCGCGTGGCTGCGATACCTCTCACACGTTACCATCGCAAAGTGAAAGTTTAGGTTTAAAATTTCGATCGGTGTGTAACTTGGGGTGGCCCATTGGAGGGGAGGGCGGAGGGAGGAAAAATTTTGTGCATAACTTGTGTGGGTGTTATTTGGTAATTGGAGCAGGAGCATCGGAAGCAGCTCTATTTAAGATGATCCTAGTCGTTAATTCGGAAGCAGCTCTATTTAAGATGATCCTAGTCGTTAATTCGGAAGCAGCTCTATTCCGTCAGCGAGGATTCGACGGAGCTCACGAACCGTGGTTGAACGTGCTCACCACAAGACCACGAGGGGATCCACATACTTACATTCTTGATGAGCGCTCGCTACGTATGCCAAGTCATCATAATGCACCAGGTCGTAACCTCCCATGTTGGACAGCTCAGCATCAGTGTAGCCCAGCAGCATCTTACCTCTGAAATAATTGAGCATTTAATAAAAAAAACTGATGCAGCTTCAGAATTAGACAAATTGCTTTTAGAATTATAGCCACGATCTTATGTAATTTTGGATTACGTTACTTATTGTCTATTGTCTTTGCTTGGTTTCATTCAATAGCAACAGACGTTCTGCAAGAATTATTATATATAAAAGCACCATTTGGAAACAACAATGATTTTCTATCCATATGTGCAGTGAACACAAGGATTCCGCTTGGGATGTCTGAATGTTGATAAGGACGACTATTCCTACATATAGCTTTATTATTAAGCTATTCCTAATCCTCCATTTATTATTAGGAATCGTTCTATTTATTATTAGGAATAATTCCATTTATTATTAAAAATAGTTCCATGTATTATTAGGAATAGTTCCATTTATTATTAGGAATAGTTCCATTTATTATTAGGAATAGTTCCATGTATTATTAGGAATAGTTCCAATTATTATTAGGAATAGTTCCATGTATTATTAGGAATAGTTCCATTTGTTATTAGAAGTAGTTCCTTTATTACTCCTAATAGTAACTAATCAAACCTCTTTATTCATTAGCATCCGTATGGGCGGGTAGCAAGATATGATGAATGATGACACCCACTCAGTGACTGTCGGCGGCGACCGTGGGCTAAATTGACATTTGATAACACAACCAAAACAGAATTGCACTGCCAGCGGTGACTCATCTTGGGAACATGGCAACAAATCCGAAGTTCCCGTATCGGAATGTCTATCCCTATTACTGGAGTCGTTTTACCGCTGCGCTTTATTGCTGTAAACTATCCGTAATTCATTTGTTACGCGCTTAACAATTATACATTTTTCACGCCAGGGGTCATTCCACATTCCGGAGATTCGCTGGCTTTGTGTTAGAATTAAATTAATGGGAAAAATATTGAGATTTATTACACAAAACAACGCGTAGAGAAAAATTTTAGATCAGTTTTATTTTTATTAATGGCAGCAGTTTTTATAACCAAAAAAGGCATTATTTAACTCATTAACTTAACATTGATATGTCTGAGTATAAACATAATTATTGTCATATATTAATAAGGTAAAACATTATTGCAAATTTTCAAACAAGTCAACATTCCTTACTCAAAGTTTGCAGCGACAAATTATGTTTGACGTCAGATATCTGTTAAATTAGTTTATTTTACATTATGCAATAATTTACTAAAATTGTATTTCACGGAAAACAATGGACATTGGTGAGAATTTGCTATCGATTCTACTACACATGTCTACAGCGCCTCTTACTAATCGAGTTTTATATATTTTCAGTGAAGGTTTGCTATTACATTATGTTAAGGAAGTGTTTTTAATTTTTCCACCTGTAAGTTGTATTTTTTTTAAATATAAAAACTATATGTAGTAAACGAGAAGCGAGCCTTTTGACGACATTCGCATTGTTGTTGTCAAGCTGATTCGTTGCCTTCCTTTCCACCTTTATTATTGAGTATCTTAGCGTAAGCGTGCATTGTGTACAATACATGCGTCGGCTGACCCCGTCCACCTCCGGTGCAATACAAAGATGATGATAACAATTAGGCACATACCTTTGGTCCATGGAGACTAGTGATAGATCCAGTTTGTGTTTACTCTTGAACATGACCTCCTTCTGCGGAATCTCCAGCAAACTTGGTGGGCCGAATGGAGCGCAGATCGCAAATAACGCTAGAGGTGGATCTTCGGTTTTTTTGTTCTGACCGTGTAGCACCTTTATTCTTCCTCGAATGTCTAACCTCTGAAATTGTAATGACACTTATATTTCAATAGAGTATTCTACCATCCTCAACACAATACCAGACTATAATAAAGTCAAATACTTCATAATCTCTCTGTAACAAATCCCACTATTAGACGAAATGTGTTCCTTTACGCAAAAGTAGAAAATCTCTTGTAAAAATTATGTAAATTGGCATTTAATCCTTTCGCCTGTAAAAGAAACGTCAGGCTAGTCAAATAGTTAAATAAGCCGCGATAGAATCCGTAATAGTAGTTTTTCATTCCATTAACTTAACAAGGCTCAAGGCATTCCATTAACATTGTGTCGGGACATTTAAAAAAACAGTCGACATTGAGTAAACATTTCAAAATATTTAGTTTAAATTCTTATATAAAAATATAAAACGTTGAATTACTTTATTTGAGAGCAATGTTTTTACTCCTATTTTTATAAATACCATTATCATTGATGCTGGCTTTCGTCAATCCATTGTGACATATACCTTTTTTATAACACCAAGCCAGTCTATCTCATGCTAAACGCATCTTATTAAAAAAAGTATTTCTTACCAAGAATCCTGACGTATTATCCAATAAGCATCTAAATCTAACGGTGAAACTTCTCTCCAAGTGATTCACTCGGTCCGGCCTCAGAGCGTCTTGAAGTGTTAAATTGTTAAGGTCGGGGGGTAGAAATGAGTTCCACAGCAGCTGCCTTTGTAGCTCTTCCCTGTCTTCTGAGTGGACTAGCTCGTAGACTGACTGGTGAACTATATCTGACTAAGAAAAAAATTTCAGATTTAGAGATGAGATCAAATTGTTAAAACTTTGAGTTTTTTAATTTTTTTTACAGAAATATCTCTGCTTTACAATAATGGCGTGAATTTAGAGTTACGTTAGATTGTATAGTTCTTTAAAGGCTATCATATAATTCCCTTTTCTGGAAGTAAAATAGGTCGTCTTAAAGTCATATACGCTTATTCATATCATCGGATGACGAATTAATCATCAGGTTACAATATTGGTCATTTCTAAACAGCGTAAACACCATTCTATGTTAGCAAGTATAAGTTCATTTTTCCTCAATAAGTAAAAAGTAAAAATATGTATTAAAAGTTACAATGTTATTTATCCAATCAAATTAAAATTATAGGAATTAGGTGAATCCTACATTATTTTGTTATTATCACTGTTAAACACCCAATATGGAGGAAACATTGATTTCACGGATTAAATAAAAGTTAAGCGCTTAAGAGTTTCCGATCGATAATCAAAATTCAATTACCCAAAATAACAAGATAATCATTTCATTACCGGCTAAAGGCAAACCTATTCACCGGCACAAAAAGAGCAAGTCACAACTGAATCGTAAATCAATAACCAATGATGACCCGTAAAATCGATTCGAGCCTGATCATTAAATAATCATCTGTAACGAAGATGGACATGTTAATCCAAAGTCTTACATAAAACATCTTCAACTTTAACATCTACTTATAGGGTTCATTTTGCATAAATGAAATAAAATTATGAATTTTAACACATCATATAACAAAGCATCGTGTAAATAGTGTGGATAATGTGCCGACAACAAATGATGCTAGTAGGAAACTAATTGATAATCAAAGGGGGTTCCACAAGGTACAATACTCGGTCCCCTGCTTCCAAACTGACATGTAAATGAATCATACATGTAGAAATATACCCTAAAGTTGGTGAAGTTGAATTAGGGTTGTAAAAATGGAATGTGGGTTCAAACATATTGCGATGGCATTAAATGTCAGAGGATGATTTGTTTGGTAATTGCTTTTTGTTCCTTGTTCCGGGGTGGTCGTTGCTATGGCGAATAATATGTTTTGTTGATAATATAGTAGCGAGTATTACATATTTTTACCATAATAATCATCATCATAATTCTTCATCATTTAATAGTCTGTATTCACATAAACTATGTGCTGTAATAACGTTTCCTCTGACTAGGAAATGCTTTATAGTGGTATTTAATAGTCTGTATTCACATAAACTACGTGCTGTAATAACGTTTCCTCTGACTAGGAAATGCTTTATAGTGGTATTTAATAGTCTGTATTCACATAAACTACGTGCTGTAATAACGTTTCCTCTGACTAGGAGATGCTTTATAGTGGTACTTAATAGCCTGTATTCACATAAACTACGTGCTGTAATAACGTTTCCTCTGACTAGGAAATGCTTTATAGTGGTATTTAATAGTCTGTATTCACATAAACTACGTGCTGTAATAACGTTTCCTCTGACTACGAAATGCTTTATAGTGGTATTCTATTCTGATCTCTTTTTGTACTATTTATATTTGCTTGGACTATTATCAATTCAAATTATGGTTTATAGGCCACTATCTCCAACTTTACCTCGCTTGTCTCACCTCCAGACTTTTTAAGAATAGATAGCGATAATCCCTGAGCCACTACAGCGCCAAACACGATGACATGACTAAATAATGTTATCGTATAACATAATTCAGACTGTCATATTACAATTAACTGCTATAACACACATGAGAAGAAAATAAATAAACAAATCGCATTAATCTTCATTCCTTCATATACATTATATATTCAATGTGTAACATATGACTCACATAAAACTCCGAAATGACCACAAACAGTAAGAGTGATTATGTTGTACGGATATCACCTGGACACAAAGGGAGCTAACTGTGGGTCGTTAAGGGGCCCACAAAGGGGATCGATGAACCACCTGGTGAGACGGCTCCAAGTTAATCTGGCCGACCCTTGTTTTCGTCTAATTGGAGGGGTGAGGATTATTGTAATTTTTTCAAATCAAACTTTCGGTCAAACATTTCTGGGGTGCGCCATTGATGTGGCTAAGTTTTGTAATAAAAGCTCCGTCCATCCTGCAGGTTCACAGACTGTTGTTATTGAGTTAAGCCAGTTTTACGACATGGCCACAATTTCGTTCCAGTATTGAGAGAGTTATGCACCTTGATCTTATCAATCCTATGGAATGGATCCATAGCACATCATATTAGAAATAAATCAGAATATTTTCATAATTTCATACATAGAAGTATGCCACTACCTACATGCTCACTAATATATGCAATAAGCAATAACCCATATTTTATCAGACATGAATAATTATACAAGTGAGAGGTACCTATGTCTAGTACCAAATTGTAACTTATATAAATAAACAGTGCTGACCCAAACCGTATCTCAATCAAGTCAAGGACAAACGATTTATTTTAATCAGCCTTCCACATCTAGCCACGTGTCAGGAAGTAAGCACCAGCCGATTTAATGATTTCGAAATCGATTTGGTTTTAATCGCGACCAACCCCTGGCGAGTTGATCAATGGCATAGATACGAAAACTGCCTTTAATACCTAATATCTATATATTTTCTAAGCGTACATATTATTTTTTACTAATTAATGAATAAATATTATTTTCCAATTGATTGTGACTTTGTCTGCGCCCCTTTGAATAAGAAAATACAATTTTTTTTTCTGAATCCTAGATAACAGTCGAATACCTTTCTTTATGAAATGTGGCTATAATCATTATGCAATATTACTAATATGAGCATACTTGAGTTAAAAAAATAATTATTTTTTGTGAGAAAATCACATTAGTTTTGTAAATAAATTTCAATATTTATTGTCAACTAATCTTTTTTTTCTTTCTGTCACATGGCTATATCTGGCAATTCGTATTGCAGTGTACGAGAATAGTTCTCATAAAAAAGTAAAATACTGATTATGTGTCGCGTTTTATTTGGTTTGTGAGAGTTTCCGACCTGATTAAGGTGGCTGGGAGCCACTGGATCTAAGTGGCTCTTGACCAAGACTTATGGCGCTCTATAAGGAATGCCCATGTCCAGTAGTGGACGTCGTCGTGGCGTAGCGCTAGCGTGCTATTACAATGAACTACTATTGAGTGCATTTGCTCTTTTAGTATAAAGTACAAACTGAACATCGTTAACTTTATATCTGCATAGGTCACAAAAGTGTAATTACTCTGTCTAAACCATTTGCCGCGTCTACAAATAGCATCATCTATGACACCGCAGGTAGCCGAGTCGTTCGAAAAGTTAATATAAGGGAAATTATAAAATTTATTGTACGATTGTGAACGAAAAACTTTGCCGTTTAGGGTGGGGTAAATTGGGGATGGGGGGCATATTTTACGACTTTAAAAGTAGTGGGGTGGGAGATTGTCGCAGACATTTTTTCATGTCTGCCTCCTGGATTGTTTGCATGGAACTTTATTATATAATTGTAATAGCAATACTCATGGGTAGTGAAATGGCATCGTACGTAATAACAGGTAGTGCCGTGCTGCATTGTAGCCGAATAGGCCCGGTACGACCCGGGAGGTGAAGTGACAGCTAGTCTGCTGCGTGACATGTTGTTCGTGAGCAGCCGGTGACCCATTGGATAAGAGGAAGAAAGGTGAGTGAAATCTGCATACAATAATGCGAACGTCTAGGGGAGTCGTTGCCGTCAAAATGCAAACGTGCGATTGGATTGTTTGCCCCCTATACTATACTATAAAAAATAGTAGCACTTTTAAACCTTAATCCTAATATACATCATCTATATCTACGTCTCCACTGCTGGCTACAGGTCGTTTGCATGGATATGAAAACTGACATTTGTCGTTGGATATTTTAGTAACGGACAAGCCACATTTAATCCGAACTGGCGCGGTACGACCGGGGCCCCTTCGCTCGCACAATACCGCCGCATACTGTAAGCTGTCGCGTTTCGTGGTGTTTGCAAGTCTCCGGCGGTCCAATGGATCCTCCGTTAGCATAAAAATATGTGTTCGGACATTTGAATGCTCGTTTGCCTTCTTATACATTGGAATATATCCTCACATTTTTGACCATTATCACATTAATCTTTGAATAGCTTGGGAGGTCGATGCTCCCAAAATGCTTCTGTGTAATAAACGACGCGGCAAATTTTACATTTTATAAAATTACATTAATATAATAAAACTGAGGCGTTTTGTTTCTTTGTTTGTTCGTTTATGCAAATGTGAAATCTAACTTCTAGTTCCAACTAGAAATTAGATTTCACGAAAGCTTGAATGTAGACAGCTGATTTTGTGATCTTCACAGATTATGATTGAGTTCGAAACAGATGGTAGATTAATGTGCTGCTTGAGATTTTATATATTTATTAGGGCAGAATTTTCATGAAGTCAACCTACCAAGTTAAGAATTCACTTTGTTTTTTGAAATGCTAAGTTTTTAGCTTCTGTTACAAGCCACAGGTGTGTCTACAGAAGGTGCTAAAATAAACAAAACACACCAGCTTCATTATGTAGAGTGAAGATATGGGGACGCAGCTGCTAAAGGGCGGACGGTGCTATTTCATTCGTTTATTTATTCAAATAAACTATTTGACATGATAATTGCCAGTTCATTGAACATAGAGTAGTCGGCGCACAGACGCGACGGTCGCGAATTAAATAGGAATACAAAAGTCATGTGCCATGTTCATCTCTACTGCACATACCATAGGAATAATGTTTACCACGAATTTTTTAAATTTGAAAATACGGATGCCATAAACTTTGTAGGCGTTATGATTTCTAAAAGCGTGGCAGCGGTATCGCGTCGGTAAACCGGGAATCGTATGTACCTCATAACTCATCAGGTATACCCGAACTATGAGCGTCTCGCAGTTTAACCCGCGCCAATCAAGTCCTTACTCATAGCATCATAGCACATCCTACAACTTTCCTCATAAGTGTAGCTATCGTACAAAAAAATTATATAAGCAAGAGGTGGTGCCATATTGCATTGAGACCAACTCTCGCTAACACGATACCGCCGTGAAGTGACAGCTACGCCGTCGCGTTTACTTGCTTTCTGGGGGGATCGGATGTAAATGGGCGTAGGTAGTCACGAAATGACTCTAACTTGACTTTTGCCCCTTATGCATGATGTTTGTTAGCCTTTTACAAAGAAACTACTGAACAGATTTGATTGAAATTTGGCGCAGATATAGATTACTATCTCAATAACATAACGTATCTTTATTTCGAAATCAAAAAGTGGCTCCTCTCTGATAGATGTTACACATATTTTGCAATTATGCATATTGGGCCACAGAAATTTACTTTTTATTATATTAAAAGGACTAATAAGAAAAAAATGTCTATACGTTTGTTTTATGCCTATTCACTTGAATATTGCCTACTTAGGTCCCCCCCCCGCGGTCGATGGTGTGATAAATTTAATACGCGTTTTTCGGGTCACTTATCAAAGTAATTATTATTTTAACAGTCTGTACACTCGGCTACGTCAATTTATAGTAATTGGTGTGCCTACTCCTGACTGAGTTAGATTAGAATAAAAACATGAGGAGCAAACGAGTAGCCGGAGAACTTCGATGAATACCAATACCTTAGATGTTATGCAGATACTTTGCTATTCTGTTGTCCTCCACCGGAAACTCGCAAAATGTCTATGCAGTTTAAGCTAGCTAGCTGTAACTTTGCGACTGTACCATGTGGGCAAGAAAAACATCCCTTCCGTGACAATACAATTCGGCTGTTCTACAGCACGGCGCTACCTTTTAATTTGATAAAAAGTGTCTAAGTTCGCTTTGCCGCGGGGTTTTCTAATCCGACTGTACCTACGCACAGTTAGTCCCTCACAGGGCCCGTTTGTTCCGTGGTAATGGACGCGGAAGTGTTGCGTTTGCGATGAAAAATAGAACAATTTCGGTAATGTTGGCAATTAATTATAAATATTATAGCGCCGAGTGTACATTTTATTATTATCGCACGGGGAGTGCGACTTAACGGTACTAGCGACTGTAGGAGAACAGCGTCATGGGACTCCTCGACGCTGGAGGTGATCGCCGTCGTGGGACTTCTCAAGCTGAAACGGAACGATGCTGAGGGGCGCTCGAGCACAAAATACATGGGACCAGTGTTGACGACTCCCTCACACGTCACTACATGAAAATTGATGCCTATGTTCCTTTCGTGCAGTTTGTGAGTAGCCGGTGGCCCATTGAGGGTTATGGGGCGGGAGACATGAGAGCATGTGTATTAATGGGTGTTGTCACTAAGTGGCTCCGATTGCGGATCCGTCCGTTATGACCTATGCTACATTTCAGATTTTGATGAATGTCCGGTGGCCCCTTGGTCTGGTGGTATGGTGATGGAGTACAAAACATCAGTATAACCTCTATGCGGATGTTCGTGGGTGTTAGTAGTGCACCAAAAGACTTCGACTGTCGACGATAAATACTCTCATCATCATCATCATCAGCCCCTATCGGTCCACAGCTGGACGCAGGCCTCTCTCAATGCACGCCAAGACGACCGATCTCCTGCTGCTCGCATCCATCCCGGACCGGCTACTGCACGGAGATCGTCTGCCCACCTGGTGAACGGTCGCCAACACATCGTTTTCCTAAGTAGGGCCTCCACTCCAGAAAATTACTGGCCCTATAAATACTATAATGATAATAATTCCTAAGCCCCGAGGCTCAGGGAAGAGCGGCTCCTGTCAACATCAAGGCTTATCCAGAAGAGATATTTTATTATTAAATTAAATATTTATTTTAACTAAGTACAACATCATTAAATTTAAATTAAATTTATTTTTAAACATAAAATAAAAAAGGTAGCGCCATTGATTTCTTTTCAATTGTTAATTGTAGAGCGTTTCCATTGCCACTGTTGTGCTGATGATAATAATATTTTTGTACCGGTTTTATTTAGATTTATTTAGTCCTGGGTCATATCAAACCGTCTAGTAACGCATTTTCGTAACCATTGACCTTGCGGATGTTAATGGGCGTCAGTATTGACCCGCTCTAATTTCACGTCTGCACCCTTAAGAAGATCAAAAATAATATTTTCTTACCTGATGGAAACCTAAATAGCTCTCGATGCTGTGCGTCGCGAAGAACACTTCCCCGTCGCACGTGAGGATCATAAGGAACCCGTTGAGCGCCTGGAGGTGTTACGTAACAGGTTAATATTACACAACTGTGAACACAGCCACAGCCTGCCGATATACGTACATATAGAATTAACTGACAGACAATATACAGCCGACAATTGAAAGTTTTGGCAAAATTTGGCAAAATGAAGTGCCCAGCGGATTTGCCGGTGTCACGAAAAGTGGCGTAATTATAAATTATAACCACTGCAGCCCGTGGAAAACTTATAGTACAGAACCCTCTCTCCCGGCGCGAAGCTCAACCCATAAACATGAGGCCATAGAACATAATATTTTGCCAACTTGCCAATCAGCAAGTACGACATTAACAGGAAATTAACCCACATTATCATGTTGCGAAAAAACCAATTTTAAGAAAAAGGTCCGTAAAAACTAAGGTACTGCAAAATTCGTACCGTCCGACAATGGATACTTTAGGCGAAGTCCAGAACCAGAAATATTAAGTAGTAGTTGTGCCGGGTTTTTACTAGACGGCGAGCTATTGATTTATTACGAGCCAATAACAGCTGACGAATCGTTTGGGCCGGGTCTCGTGTGATAGTGGGCACATGGCCTCTGTGCATCAGCCGATCACAGGTGCCACTGGCGGACTGCGGACGAACAGGACCCACATGGAATATCTCTTGCTGTCAACTGATGTATGAGGTCGTAATTTATGCGATTTGAGAGACCGTATGACCCATTGGGGGGATTAAGGCGGGCAACACGTCTGGCCGTGTGTGTGTGTGTGTGTGGATGACAAACAACAACATCTCTGGTTGGGTGGATGACAATGGACGACATCTCTGGTTGTGTGGATGACAATGGACAACATCTCTGGTTGAGGGGATGACAATGGACAACATCTCTGGTTGTGGGGATGACAATGGACAACATCTCTGGTTGTGGGGATGACAATGGATACCATCTCTTGTTGTGGGGATGGCGATGGACAACGCCTCTGGTTGTGGGGATGACAATGGACAACATCTCTGGTTGTGGGGATGACAACGGACAACATCTTTGGTTGTGGGGACGACAATGGACAACATCTCTGGTTGGGGGGATGACAATGGACAACATCTCTGGTTGTGTCGATGACAATGGACACCATCTCTGGTTGTGTCGATGACAATGGACTTTGGTGGTCACCGACCGAATCTTTCCGGTCTTTCCCTCCAATGGGATACCAAAAAAAGTAGCTTTAGTGTTATAGAATCTACGCACTTTGCATAGAGTGAGGTTGAAGGCGAGGAGACGGCTTTTCGATATAGACATACAAATGACAGGACAGTACAATAAAATTATAAATATAGATATATCAAGTTCTGTCTAAAGTTTTAAAATGAAAGTATTGATGTTGTAAAAACAGCCCGGTAGATTGATTACAATTTCTCGCGTTTAAGCGTGTGAAACCGCGCGGCATGGCTAGTATAGCTGCATGAGCCGTCGCAACAGTTATATGAAGATTGATGAAATAGAGATCCCCCACCCCCCGCGGCCGCATCTTTTGGCAATCCGAGTGACGGTTATAACTTTATTGTCCAGCGAAAGTAGACATACAGTATGAAGTAACACGGTTAAAATTTCCTAAAAATCCTTTTTTTAGTACTACTCGGGTACATGTCATGAAACAAAGTAATTCCTCTAGAGGAGATTGCACTTATATTCCACTACAGTAAATTATACATTCTGATGATTTCAGAATACATCAAAAAACGGACAATTTAAATATTATAAATTATAATAAATTTACTAAATGACGTTTCTGTGTAAAATATATTTATAGGTTACATAACTTGTAAGTAACGCCGGGGGAAAGCGTGCTAAACCTGGGCTCTTTCTGTGAATAAAACTTCCAAGTTGTTGAATTACATATTTATAGACACTGCCGCGATAGATCCGATGTCATTATTTCATCGATTCATTTATTTGCTGATGTCCAAAAAGTGTTTTTATAGCTCCAGTTTGAATAAACACATTTTAACTTCAGTACTTTTAGACAGTCAAATTGGCCGCCATTTCCAATCGTTACAATGTCCACCACACCACAGTAGTATAAAGTGTTACCTGAAGAAACATCTCGCCGTCCGGCATGACGTGCTCGTAGTGTGCGTGCTCGCGTCTGTGTGAGTGCATCTCCTCCTTCTCCTGGTGCATGACCACTGCAACAGACAAGCCACAGTCAGCACCGTAACCGCGCAGGAGCTGGCAGGGGTGGTGCAGCAGAACCAGCAGAAGCAGGTGCACGACCGGGGAGGTCGCTCTCGCTGGCGAGATACCGTATTGAAGAGGCATTGGTGTACCGTGGCGGGTGGCCTGTAAAACTTGAGGACGGGAGAAATGGGACAGCACATCCGTCTGGCATTTGAGCTAATGTTTATAGACCCCGGTATAGTCATTCTTAGGCTCCCGCTCGTCTGACTGCTCATTTCAAATAGCGTACCTACCGACTACGTGGCTAAGAGTTGAGTTGCAGGTACTAGACAGCGGACAATATGTTGAACTAAAGAAATAATCAATATCTAACATACATTTCTTAATAGTATAAGGAGGCAAACAAGCAATAGGGGCCTTTTTCCGACTACCGATGCCCATGAACATCCACATAATTTCTATGCTGATGCGTTGCCATCGCCCCCCCCCCTCAATGGGCCACCGGCTACTCACAAACCACACGGCGACACTGAATATGTCACTTTATGGCGGTATTATGTGAGCGAGAGGTGCCTCGCGTTCGTGCCGGCGTGATGTAGTGTAATGCACTATGCATGGCACTACCTCCTCCTATGCAGCATGGCACTACCTCTTCCTAAAAATATATTTGTTATAGGAATACATAATTATAATTTGTAGATAAACGTAGATAAACACTCGTGTGAGGGATTCGAGCCCGCGACCTCTGTCTCAACGTGCAAGGATTACCCACAACTGTGTTACCATTGCGTCACTGTTCTCGGCTACCATTTGAAACGGAGATCTTGAAAACTATCTGCGACATCATATCCGCCAATGGGATTGCTAAATGTTTATCACATTGATGTGGTCAAACAATAACATCGTTTATGTATATCAATATAAGAGCGGAAGCTGCCTAAATATGATTTCTCCCCGCTCAGCATCCCTCGCGGGACGTGACTTGTCGCCAGGCCCCACCCCTTAGCGTACATAGGGATTGTGTAGGCAATGACTGGTTCAATATTTGTCCAATGTTTGTAGAAATATGGGGTGGCTCTGATAAAATTATTCACAATATGATAAGAAAATTCTCTTCTTTTTATGATTACACTTTTTAGGGTACCGTAACTCAAAAGAAAAAAAAAAAAAAATATATATATATATATATATATATATATATATATATGTGTGTGTGTGTGTGTCTCTCTCGCTCATACGTGTGCGAGACTTGCGGTGTGAGAGACATTACAATGTCAGTGCACGTGAGCATATCGCTCCGCTCACGTCACTCCTCAGCAGCTTCGCCGACTGTGATGCAGTGCGCCACACTTCGCCCGCTCCGCTCTGGGCGTTCACTCACAACATGTCTTGTTTAGCCCTACTGGAAACATACGCATTGTAGGGGGTAGTACCATGCATAATGCATGAAAAAACAATCTCCTAGGCAACCGGGGAGTTACTTCTCGCTCATTTCATACCACCGTAAAGTGACACCTACGGTGTCGCGTTTCAAGCGGTCTGTGAGTAGCCGGTGGCTCTTTGGGGGCGGGGGTCAAAAGGAGGGCAACTCATCGGCATAGTTATGCTGATGTTCATGGGCGTCGGAAGTCGTTGAAAGGCTCCGATTTCTCGTTTGTCCCCCTATGCTATAAAAAAGTATACGCACGCTCGTAAAATTGCCCTCCTTCTGTAAACGCAGACGGGTAAAAATGTAAAGGTTTTCGCTTTATTTGGATTTTCACTTTGAAATACAAACACAGCAGACGGAGGGTCGTTCCGACTGGGCAATTACTGGGTCACGTGGGATGTGCCATGTGGCGCCAGTGTTGTGCCAGGTACGTTCATCGTTATCGATGGCTATGTATTGTTTGTATTGCGCAAATACTATGTTTTTGTTGTCTTCTGTACAGGTTATCGGCCGGTGATACTCAACAACAACATATTTTCATGCCAGTTCCCTGGTGGTGTAGGCGGGGAAAACTAAGTGTCTCCTGTCATGATCCTTAAGTACATATTTGCTATATATACATACACTATCATATCTTTTTTGTTTCATGTTAGGCGTTTTTTGTCCACAGTATTGCAAAGTAAAGGGACCATTATGCTGTCGTGTGTGGTGCGGTTTGTGAGTTGTAGGTGGCCCTGTTTAGGGGAAGAGGGAGAGGGTCACACACAATTAAGTGTACAATCGAGTGGATGTCTGTAGTCTCTATAAGGCTCTTGACTCCTCGTTGTTCCCCTAACAATATAAAAAAGGTGGTGGTATACTGGCGTGATCGAGACACACTTTCGCCTCTGGATGCGTGCATGTTTCCGAGCATTAACAGTCACCAAAAACACTGGCTGCTTGTTAGCCCCTTTGAGCATTAAAATTAAAATTTATCCAGAACTCGTATATGTAACAAGTATCTAAAAATACCAATAAAAACTATAATTCGAACAGAAAACAGCGTTCCCCATTTCAATATGTGTCATTATACCTATGATAGGTCAGTTGCTTCGATAAACATCTAATGCCTGGCTATTTTGTTTTTATTTTATAGCTTTTTCAGAAACAGAAAGTTAATTTATCGTTTTGCAAGCTCAATCAAGATAAGGAGGCGGGTAATCGAGTCGATTCATCGGTAACGTCCTTCCGTACGTCACTAGTCGAAGGCGGTTGGGTGTTATCACGTATTATGATCGTCATTAACGCCGGCCGATTGGAGAAAGATTTTTTATCAAATTGAATGTTGAAACGTCGGGTATTTCATATATTTTAGTGTCATCGTAGCATTTTAGGAAGAGGTAGTGCTATGCATAGTGCATGACACTACATCCTCCTAAGCAACGGAATTGGGCCGGCACGGCTTAGGAGGTACCTCTCGTTCACATAAAACCGCCGTAAAGTGACATCTTCAGCGTCGCGTTTAGTGCGGTTTGTGAGTATCCGGTGGCCCATTGGGGAAGAAGGAAGGCAACGCATCGGCACAGTAATTATGTGGATGTTCATGGGCGTCGGTACTCGTAAAAAGGCTCCGATTGCTCGTTTGCGTTTGGGATAATATACCCAAGTTACATTATAATTGTATTTCATTATATTACATTTTAATATAACAATACCGAAACTGCCTGGGGGGAGAGTTTTATTCCCATCGGGCGATAGCTTTCAAAAATGCATTTAACTTAAAGTAACCTTTATCACACAAATGTTCTCTTACAGTGATTGTAAATATACAAATTGAAAGATTTTGAACGTTTTCTGGAATCCTTTTGTATAGACGTATACTGAAACGAATTACTCACTCTGCTTAGGCTTCATTGGCTGTTCGTAGTATTTCTAGCACGAATATCACTTTTTGAAGAATTTTATATTTTTACGGACATACATTACATTATCTGAAATTTATTGTGAATAAAGAGGGGCTTTCAAGCGTAATGTACGAATAGCCCGCGACTGCAGCACAAATATGATGTAGTGTTGATGTCGGCAGCAACTCACACACATATCACGCAGGTGTAGCTGGGGATCGGTGGTAACCAAAATCGGAAATTTCACCAGCACCATTCCATGTTCCGCAGACCGCTACCGCGCGCTTTAAGCGTGTTTTATCCCGCGCACTCTTTATTTACGGAACCAGCGGTACCACCAACACCCCTTTGGTATTTCCGGTCCGACACGACCTGGAGAACTTTGAGGAGAAAGCTTATTCCTCCCTGAAACGCTGGTGACGCCTCTGCAAAACACCTGGTGTTGCGGATGTATGGGGGCGTAGGTGATTACCCTCCCGAGACCCAGCTGGGCCAAACTGCTGGTTTGCCGGTTATTTTGGAGAATAGCTTGGATTATAACTACGCTGTATTGCTATATAAGAATTGTATTAGCCGAAATTCGGCCAGGAATCCGCGAGTTCCTGTGAATAAGAGTGAAAGTGGGTTTCTAATACCCACGCTACGGCGCATGGCTTTCTCTTCCAGGAATCATCTCCATACCAACTGCTAGCGTCATTATGTGGACGCGTGATTGACTTCATACGAGTGGATCACGCGAGGCGTTTTTAGCTCAGAACAATTTACATTTTATTACGTTAGAAGGCAAAGAGGAGTCCAGGTGCACACTGACAGTTACAGAGGATGGAAAAGTTGTATACTTCAATAGTTGTATACTTCAATAGTTGTATACTTCAATAGTTGTATACTTCAATAGTTGTATACTTCAATAGTTGTATACTTCAATAGTTGTATACTTCAATAGTGTAATTTTATGATTATTCGGTGGCACATTTCAAGGGGTAAGATAAAGTATAGCGCATCTGCACAAACATGCAAATGTTATTTGACGTCGATAGCCACCAGATGGCTCCTATACACATTTGCCCTCTACGCTACTTTAATCAAGACACTCCGTGGGTAATTAATGGTAAAATTTTAATAATGGAGTTTTAAGAGGGCCGAACGATCAAAGTAAGGAAGTTACTATCGACGACCACAAACATCAGCACAACCATCTAGTGTGTTTAGAATCTGCTAAACAGTTTAAATGGGATATCAAAACGTTCACAGACCAGATGAAACAAGAGTGCACAAGTTGCCGGTGGCGCCGGCCCAATCCAGTTGCACTAAAGTGTCGCTCTACTCCTTCCACTTGAACAGCATCGGGTGAGTAGCACTTTTAAGTTACACTTGTATTGATGCATTTGTGATTTTTGCTATTCCAGTGCATACCGACACCAAAACCGACATCAAAACCGACCGGTAAGAGATAAGATTCCAGTGCATACCGACACCAAAACCGACCGGTAAGAGATAAGATTCCAGTGCATACCGACATCAAAACCGACCGGTAAGAGATAAGATTCCAGTGCATACCGACATCAAAACCGACCGGTAAGAGATATGGTGTAAGCCCAGTTCTCCAGCTACTTGGAGTGGCTGACTACCGATGCGATGCCGTTGTAAAGTGAAATCTTAAGTATCACGTTTCATGCGGTTTCTGAATAGCCGGTGGCCCATTAGGGGAAGGAGGGCGCATCGGCATAGTAATTATAAGGGTGTTCATGGGCGTCGGTAGTCGAAAAAAGCATTCGATTGGTCGTTTGCACTTCTATTCCAAAAAAAAAAAATATTTCGAGGGGAGAGTAACGATTCTATCGTATAGCTAGTGCGATGCGGCAGCCGCAGGTGCAACTGAACTTCCTCTTGTCTTGGCACCGACTTCCAGCAGTTTCGAATATAGTCATGATCAAGTTATCGCGAACATAGGCATCACATATGTTACGAATTACGGTCTGACATGTTCGGAATAGAAGAAAATAACAAATTCACCGTCGCAGCTTATGGTTCAAGCAGCGACTGGTCTCTACTAGTTTATTAGCAATTAAATAAAGAACACGCCTTCGTTCTTTAACGCACTTGACATTTGAAATGCAAAGAAGCTGTAGATATGCTTATTATTTTCATTTTAGACTTGTTACTTTTGCTAGAAAATAGACAAAAAGAAACACAGATAATTGATATATAGCAAAAATATTTTTGATTGACGGTAGTAAAGTAATCAATTTCTAAACTCGAAGCCATGCTGTCGATACTTTAGGCGTCAATCAAACAAAAGAAAATTAACAGAAACATGTAGGTAATACTTAGAGCTACGGTTTATGTACGTACATATAATAACAATAATAATGTCGTCCTAGCCGAATTTCGGCTACAGCGACCATCTCTATCAAGAATGCGCGGGACATATTATAGTTCACAAGTGTTTGTTTGCGAAGACACAAGTGCACTCCCTATTCCCTCATTCTCTTATTCCGATTAAAACACGTACAGTGTACGTAACAGTAAAACGCTATATAACTTGTGCCCTCATATCACCCAGCTAATTGTCACTATAAAAGGAATCGGTGAAACTGACCCTAAATTGGCAATTTTGTTTTGAACTGTCAGGTACAGTGTTAGTACTCCAGCGGTCGTGAGTTCGAATCACCCAGATTATATATTTTTATAAACTATCGACAAAATACTGTCACATAAAATAGAGTTATTGTGATGGTGATTATCGCATAATATGTCAAAGATAACGCTTAATTTTATTATAAGATAATCTTTGATGTTAGTAATGGTATTTTAATTTATTGTTCCCATAATAATCTAATACGTTTGATCGATAATTGATAAAGCGTCGTTGTAACCGTGTTCTCGTTGAATTAAAATTTCTTACAATATCATTAGAATTGGAAGCTAAATGTCGCTATCATTTACGAAGTTAGAACAGCTCGGTCGGGAAGTCAGGCACCTCAAAACGCAGGAAGTTGCTTTTTATTTTCTCTTTTTTTCGATTTCCTTATTTTCGTGAGGAAAACTTTACCTGCTACTAATTAAAAACTTAATCTAATTGGACTAGTGACTTTTTATTAGAATCGGTATTTTTGTTTTATTATTACTTATTATGTCGCTAAGATCTAAATATATTCATATTTCATTACTAAGTAATTTTCATAGTTATAATTATAAAAACACCGACCGACGCTCGGTCATCCATGTATTCGCTGTAACTACGCTATACTAACAACAGAAAACGAATAAATTACTAAAATATCCAATATACAAAGTATGATAAAATCGAGCTGGCACGTGTACTTTAGGCTAAAATAAATGTAACATATTCAACTTACCTGAATTTAGTGCGTTGCTAATGTGTTCTTTCTTAAATTTATCTACAGTTATTCTACGGCGTAGTTGTAAGTTATTGTTTTTCGTGATATTTAAAAGTCAACACAATTTATCTCCATTCAATATTTAATAAACATAAATAACGCGGTAATGAAACTACATTGCCTTTTTTAAAACGTGAGGTGGAGGTATTTATTTAATATTGTTTATATACTCGTATAATTGAACTCGTAAATAGAGTTGACTATTTTTAGTTCTTTTCACCCGCCACTATAGTGCTTTCGAGATTCGTTTTTGAAAGAAAAAAACACTGTTCGAACTCGTATCTTTAACTATACATATAGCAAACTTTATCAAAATCGGTTTAGCCAAGCGTAACAGACAGAGTTTCGCATTTATAGCATTAAAATATTGACGTGGGTAGATATTTCTTTCTTTTCTTTCTTTTACGTATCCTAACTTTGATCCACATGTGTTGTGCGCTCAAAGGCAACAGCACTCTTAATGTTTAACAAAAAATGCCTCGTCATGAGTGTACATAAACACTTTAACATTTCATAACATAGAAGGCAAACGAGCAGACAGAGCCTTTGACTCACTACTGACTACTGACCACTGCCTACTAACACCTAAATAAATCTGCTAAGATACGCTTATCCTTCACCCCATGCCTCTAATAGGCCACTGGACTATATTTGTATGTATTAAACTCGTACTTACAGAATATACTGCAGCGGCCGACTGAAGGGCCGGTTAGCATGTAGACATCTTCAGTCGCAAATTTACTACGAATTTCGATTTCACAGGTTTAGATTAGAAGTATATAATTACAAATATGTATGTGGTAGTTAAGAGTTAAATAGTGACTATCTACTTGGCACTTAGGCAGGCAGGGTTACTGTTAACACTTGAAACCGGCTAAAGATACTGTTCACTTAACTGCCAGTTAAACAGCAATTATATCGACTATTAAAACTTATAGGCAACCGTTTTCGCCATATTTTTTTCTTCACCAATTATATTTGGAGTTTAATAACCATTTACTGAGCCAACGATAACTAGAAGTTCGTGAGGTTTAACTATTACGTTCAACTCGGCTGTTAAATATACATTGGCATACCTCGAATACCTCTGTTTACGGTTGCGTTCAATTTGTACAAAAGAAGAATAATTAAATGGGAAGGCATTTTAGGGTGTAAACGTGTGCACTCACTCTTGGTACCGATGGTCATAGACCATTTAGCTACCGACGTCAGAGTCTGGGGAGAAGGGAACTCTCGGTCCCTCTGGCCATGATAATAATTGTGGAATTAGCTGTTACAAACACTCTCATATCGGAATGCATCCCTCCCATCTGCGGGAGAGGGGGGGGGTCGGTCTCTTCGACTCTTTCGACCCCAAACCTAGTCTCGTCGCCAGAAGAGCCCTCATAGCAGTCCGGTGAAGCTGTATTGGGCTGCACTTTGCTGCCACACCATAAGTTCGGGTCCGAAAAAAAAAATATCATGTGTAATCATCCACATTGACCTTCATCTACCAGAGTTGGATATAGCTTCTATAAACGAGCTCCAAGTCTTCCGATCGCGCTGCTATTGTCTTCCTACCCAATTTTTATGATCCTAAAACTCGACTCCTCAAATGTTTACATAATACATTACGTTTTAGTAATAGCATTGCAGCCAATTAGGGAGGTACCTCTCACTCACATGATGCCGCCGCAAAGTGAAAACTATGCCGACGCGTTTCGTGTGTTTTGTAAGTACCTGATGCCCATTGGAGGGGAGCAGGAGATGATGGCAAGGCACCTGCAAAAAAATAATGCGGATGTCCATTTTCGGCTAATACATATACGTATTTTGTTTTTTAATCTATAGAAGGGCAAACGAGCTGTCAGAATCATTTAGTAACTATCGACGCGCAGAAACATCCGCGACCGACGAAGTTACTCACAAATCGAACGGAACGCGACGACATAGCTTTCACTTGGCGGCGTATGGTGTGACCGAGAGGTATCTCCCCTGTCGTGCCGACACGCTTCTGCTGCATTAATCCACATTCCTTACTCTCTGCACACACATCGGTTGCGAAGGCTCCCGGTTGTTGACACCACCTGTGTGCAAACCCTGATCGATCTGTTCACATCTGGTTGATGGTAGACTTAAAACATCCAACAAAGTTAACCCGTAAGTACAGATGAAACGAGGTGAAACAAAGGGTCGGCCGGCGTGGGGCCCGCTGTATCCCACCCTGCGCGGTGATCTACCATGACGCGTGCCATATTGTGTAGCGGTTGGAACAGATGGCCGTTTATACGTTTTTAATGGCCGGCCGAATTAGGTGTTTTGTGTTCTATGGGCCGGTTTTTACGTTTGCACCTTTTGGGATCTTTTGAATTTATTTATCGTTTTAATTGTTATTTGGGATAGTTATTTTTTTACTGTTTTTTTTTAGAAGTTACGTTAACTAAGGTAATATTCATATCATGGTTTCTTCGTAATTTTTTTTTAAGTACAAGGGGATGAACGAACAGTTCGAGCCTTTTATGACTACCAACGATCAGGGACATTCGAATAATTTCGTGAATGTTTTTTTTTTATACCATAAGGGGCAAACGAGAAATGGGAGCCTTTCGATGAGTGCTACGACCATGGACATTTGCATGATTGTTACGCAGATGCGTTGCCCTCCTGTTCTTCCTCCCTCAATAGGCCACCAGCTACTCACAAACCACACGAAACGCGACAGCGACGCTGTCACTTTACGCCGGTATCAAGTGAGCGAGAGGTACTTCTCCTACCTTCCTATGCAGCATAACACTACCTGTTCCTAAACCTTGATGTGTTGCCTCGATTCTCACCCGACCTCTAATGAGCACAGCCGTTTATTTGCAACGGCGCGGCGTCGTGAGATGGAGAAGTACTGCCCCGAACGTGCTGGGCCAGTTCGGCGACAATGTATAGTAAGTACACTTACAGCTATTCCAGATTCTGGTGTCGGTTTGCAATAAACAGCAGCAGGCGAACGCTTAAAAGCTTCAACAAACTTTCAATAGGTTAAACAAACTTTAAATATGTTAAAAAGGTTTTTAGGTAGTTACCTAAATAAAGTGATAGGCGGCATCGCCCGCTACCGGTTAGGGGTTTTGTGCTGCTAAGACGATTTAAGATCGTCCATCACAATTACGACCTCCATGGGCGTCGCTTTCCTTAGCCATTCCATTACATGCAAACAATAAATGATACGGACGCGAAGATTGGCTTCTTATTTTATAGGTCGTTAAAGAAACTGTAACTGAATAAAACCAGCCGAGAGCCGAGAGCCGAGAGCCGAGAGCCGAGAGCCGAGAGCCGAGAGCCGAGAGCCGAGAGCCGAGAGCCGAGAGCGCGTCACAACTACGAAGGGAGCCGTCAGGGAACTGCCGACTCACTTTACTTCAAAACAATTTCTGTTTCTTGTTTTTATTAAATTCCATAAGCTCAATTTTTTTTTAATTTTACAAACACTTCCTATCACTTTAGAGGCAAATATCGCGCGAAGTAAAATCAAAAGTATTTTTAAAACCTCTATACCATAGATAGGAATCACGTATTTTTTTCATCCCTCAGTTACATGACGCACGGAGCGCTGCCCTCTTATTTTAAGAAATCAACCTATATTACTTTGTTGGGGGTCATAAAATACATCTACATTCCAATTTTGTTACTTCTACCTATAATTTCTGAGTAAAATTTCTATGACATGCGATATATTTATAAATAATACGATAAATTTCTATGACATGTGATCAGACGATGACTACGGTCATAACGGAACTATAAATAAGGGTTCCGGTTTTTAAATTTGGCTACGGAACCCTAAAAACTACGGGTGTGGACATTAAATGCAAATTCAATTTTTTCTAATATGTTTTTTTTACTTATTTGTATGTTTTATCTATATTTGATCATAAATTAAAAAAAAAAACATACAAATAATCCTCTTTGAAGTATTCTGTAGTTCTTTATAGTATAAAAGAGGGCGAGCGCGCAATCATAGCCTTTTGACGAACTCCGACGCCCGTACACATTACTGTTGCCATGCAGATGCGTTGGCCTCCTTTCCACCTTCCCTCTAATCTAGTACCGGCTACTCATAAACGCTACTAGGCTATGCTCAAAACGCGACAGCATAGGCGTAGCTTTATGTGAGTGACTGCCACATCCCAGATCATGCCCGTCCCTTTCAGCTGCAATGCAATATGACACCCCCCTACTGTTTAAATCATCATCACCATCAACTGGACAACGCCCACTGCTGGACATAGGCCACCTCCATAGAGCGCCATAGGTCACGGTGATGAGCCACTTGCATATTATACCAAATCATTTTACCCAAATTGTTAAACCTTAAACAATAAATACTAAACACTTATTTAAAGTCTAGCCAATGTTGCGGTTCCTTTATAGCATTTATATTTTATTTTTCAAATTTTATTTCTAAAACAAATCGAATTACTTCTTTAATTATCAGCTTGTATTTATCGCTGTTCTTTTTCAAATTTAGAAGTATTGATTATAAAATTTGTAAAAAGAAAAAACAGCGGCGAAATATCAAATCTCCCATGTCTATGGTAGCCATACGTGTAGCCTGTAAGTCATCGTGACTATATTTAATCTGCGTCACGACACGCGACGTGGGACGTGTGCGCGCGGTGTCAACATCGGTTTAACGCCTCGCGCCCGGCACAAGTCCGCGAACTAATTACATGCTCAAGGGTCAAGAGCCCTTCCTTTTGAGGGTTATATTTTGATCATAGATAAATATAAATGCAAATTTACAAATGTTTCGATTAGTTACAAGTAGTTACGTACTATATTAACAATTCCGTATAAAAAAAATCCAATAGGTACTTAGTGTAAAAATGTGTGTATGACATCTACAAGGTGCGAATGTAGTTTACTCTTTAACGGAACGGAATTCTAAAGTGTAAGAGACGAAAGCGAAGGAGATCTTATTACATAACTTTGTATAACTAAAATAAATTTTGAGTAAGCACATGTGGTGTTAAGAAGAGACAGGACATCGCGATCTTCTCTCTTTTTCAATAGCATTTTTAAATATAAGGGAAACTGGACCACGAGGAATATCCATAACTCATACGTAGTACCTTGAGAACAATGATAATGATGATATTAAGAATCACTATAATAAGACTGATGATAATAATAATGACGATGACAACTGGTTAGTGATAAAATACGGCCAATTTAAATGTTAATATACCAGGGCGACATAAATCGCTCTATGGGTTCAACAAATTTTTAAAGTAAACATATCGGTATAATTTCTCCCCAATAAATCACGTCCAACGATGTCTTAATACTTATCAAAAAAAGAGACAACAATATACGGGAGTGTGGTAAAACACGCGTGTACGAAAGGGATATCAATATTATCTCGCTTCGTGTTAATTAGAGAGCCCGCGGGATAAATCATTGGCTGTCGGCGCTCCCTGCGGGATCCCCGGAGAGTTATTGGGACCTCATTCTAAATTTACAATTACATTTTGAAATATCTTAAATGTCTATTTCCCTCCCGAGTGTTGTTTCTAAAAATATTTTTTATTTTCCGCTGTAACAATATTCGTCTGTATTTGAATTCTGGAATTTCTTCGATTTTAGTACGAAATAGAATACGATATACACGACTATTGTAGACTGGTGTGTCCAGTATAATAATGACGTATTTTATCTATAATACTCGTTCTGATGTTTGAAAACGATCATAAACCCAGCTGGACGGATTCGCCTTTTAAGGATCGAGACGGATTCGTCTTTTAAGGATTCCGTAGCAGCAAACCAAAATAATATATTATACTACTGAATCGATTTTGTTGAAACCATTTTTATGAAGTGTTTATGGAATTATATGATTTAAATTTTTTTCCAAAATTTTTCCCTAGATATTTTTAAAATAGAGGGGGACGGGACGGACTATCTTCTACAAATTTAGAAGCAAATATCTCGCAAAGTATTATCAGAATAAGTAAACTTTCTTGGAAACCGTCTTACCATTCAGAAAGACTTATCCGATAACTTCTCCCACGGCTCTACGCTCTTGATTTATTATTACGCTCTTCCTTATTACACAGAGACGTGTATATAGCTACCCGCACTCAATACATGTAATATATTTTATTATTTAATAATTTTATTTAAAAAAATCACACTACATCTTTTTTGCGGTTCATAAATTACACGTACGGACGGACAGGCGGATGGATAGATGGACGGACGGACAGACAGGTCGAAGCTATAAGGGTTCCACTTTTTGACCTTTGGATACTCCAATAATTTAGGAACTCCAATAATTGTTCCAACTGTTAAGACATCGTGTTTATTTTTGAAACAATCTTGTGTCAAATACTTAACGGTTTTATAATCTGAAGATCTTTTTCGAGAATCGAATCCAGGATCACGCGATGTAATAGTTAAATATTTATTTATTAATTCGTTGTTTCAATTATAGTAATAATGTCTGCTTTGTGTATTGTGTGGTCTTGGCAAGCTAAAAGTAAACTTGCCAAGACCAATACTAATATATATTTTAATAAAAGAACGTTAAATAATAACAGCCTATACGCACACAACAGCCTATCGAATATTAAAATTAATCAAAAGTCGTTGAGAATAATAAAAAAAGTTGTTGAAATTCAATACATTAACAGAGCACTAATTACTAAACGTCATACGTTCCGTTCGTCATAACAGATTATCTATGGCCAACTGTCAGGCGTCAGTTGCGTGAAACGTCACGGGCGGGCCAATCGCGAGATTGGCCCACTTGATACTCGGCTGTCACGGTGTATGGACATGCGGGGTGAGGTTAACATATTAACATTGGCAAATTGTATTATTAAGAACATTTATTTTGTAATGAATATAAAAAAATAAATAAACAGCGAATGGGGGCGAGCATAAACAATTAGTACTAGAATAGCTGTTTTATATAATCTCAAGCGTAACGGTATTTATTACAGTTATTTATAGTATAATTTGGTTATATATATTAATTTCAATAAAATCTAATTATTTTAAGTATGTTGTGATACATAAATTACAACTTTATATTTGTAGCGATCCTTAGGGGGTAGGGGAAAAAAGGGGCTAATACACCTGTATAGGCTTTACACGTGGGGATGTTACGAAAAGGTTCCTATCACTGGTGACAAACGTGTTCCGCATAGTGATAATGAAGCAGAAATTAATTCGCATATTTATACTTTTAAGATGTTCTTGATGCACGTAGTAGCAATGAGGTTGTACGAGGTTAATGTGTTTAGGAATGTATTTAGAACGTTTTTTAGTGAATTCAAGTCTCGTGCGAATACTAAATAGGTTTAAGTTCATGTAAACATCCACGCGTGACGGTTCACTGGAATGGATTCATTATTTCCTTACACTCAGCGTTCACGAGTTAGTTTGTAGTGATCAAATTAAATCTTTTTTATTTTATTGAATAGGGGGACAAACGGAGCCTTTTTACGACTACCAACGCCCACATGGATGTACATACATCCACATAATTACTATGCCAATGCGTTGTCCTCCTACCGCCCCCCAATAGGGCACCGTTTACTCATAAAACGCACGAAACGTGACACAGAACATGTCACTTTACGGTGGTATTATGTGAGAAAGAGGTACCTCCCCGGCCGTACCGGCTCAGTTCCGTTGCATAGGAGGATGTGGTGTCAGGCACTATGGCACTACACTACCTATCATCCTATGCAGCATTGCACTACCTCTACCTAACTGATCCTAAATCTTACTCAAGTGTATGTTTTTATAATGCGTATTATATATACAAACGAACAATCGGTATCTTTATATGGAAGCTCCATGACAAGCCACGTGACCGGATGTTATTCAGATGGACCTCATTACAGCCCATCGACGTTGAAAGAAATCGCAAGAGTCCTAAAGCAGCCGTAACTTCATTTGGTGTAATGACAACGAAAAGTTCAACGTACCCGGTAGTGGTGTCCCAATTCACTGCAATGTATCAATGGCCACCGTCATTGCAATGACGTATTTTAAGTCTCTCATTAATTGGATTATAGGAGCTGATTGAACGTTAATATATAACCATCTAATGCACGCGTGAGTTATAAAATACCCAATTACCCAATATATAATATATTAAAGGATTTAAAAAGTCATTAATTAAAAAAGTCGAAGGAATATTTCGCTTGAGATTGCGTCGTCCATTTAATTGATACGGCGAGCTGAGGAATCCGAGTGAAGAAACGGTCGTTAGCTTATCACAATACTGATTTCACACCGTCCCACCGCCGGATGGGTTTACATGGTGCCGTATTGGTTTTGAGCTTACCGAATACAAATGTGATTGGAAAGTAGGCAGGTAGTAAAGTTGTAGGTTACCACTAGCCCGTGTGAATATTTAAAGGTTAAGTTAATATTCTATACATTTATTAACTGAAAAATAATTTTGGTTATAGGACTATATATATTTTTTCAGGCTTGAAGGAAGTTGGCTAGGGTAAAAAAAATAGTGATTCATAGTCGTAAACTAACCATAAAGCCGATGAACTAGGCTCATTTTATATATATTAACTAGAATATACATAATATTTTACATCCATAAAAAGAAATTGGATATAACTTAAAAATGACGTGAAAAATTACAACTCTATCGTATTAAGTACATTAAACCTTTATTTTGTTATTGCCAATAAAATTTTAATTTAAATTATGTATACAAAATATTCTATAAACCAAATACAATTGACATCATTTCATTATTTTTCAGACTCTAACCAGAGGCTACAAATAGTTTTAAATTTGGAACGTTCAAAAATGGCGGCATATAAGCCTCTCACGCGGGACAGAAGTGCCCGTCAGGTCACGCTTCGCGCCAAACGAAATAAAAAGGCATTCGCATTAACACAGGTAAAACCGTCTGTTTGTTTTACTCGTTACGAATATACGACTGATTAGCTCGGTCTGTTTTAATGACTTTATTGTTTATCCGCAGAAATATTAGCGAGTATGGCATGGACATATGAAAATGAAATAAACATAGACAAGTTTTTTTTTTATTTTATAAAGAGCAAGGCAATTTTTCTTAAAATGGTTCATATTTTTGAAAAATAATTTTCATTATCTCCATCTACTAGAGTTTACCGTTTCTCTTTTTATTCCATCGTTTAATTTTATATCCTTTTTTAAATTTTAGTCTAACTCTCTGTCATTATATTTTTACAGGGTGATCTCTGAAACAGCTGGATCGATTTTGATGGAGTTTTCACTGATAGAGGAGTTCACAGGGGTCAGATGGCACTATTATTTTTACAATAATTAATATATTAGAATCTATTTCTTATAAACTTTTAAGTGTAATAAAACAATGTATACAGGCTAAACTTCTCACCTGTTTGTATTGTATTTATGACATATTTTACTCAGAATAGATATTGTTTGGAACTCGCAGAAACTGATGTTCGTCCCACTCTTTCCTAGGTTATTTTCCATTTTACCAAGTGAACATTGTACACACAAACAGACACACACACCCATACACAATGTTCATCTATCTCATCAATTAAAACACGCTTTTATGGTTAGCATTACGCCAGCAAGGCATCACAGTAAGGCCTGGAGGTGAAAACGAAATCTAGATGGAACAATATTTTACAGGGACGTCGAAAAGGGACAACACGAACAACTGGATCTGCCACGCTTGTATCTCGGGGATCTGCGGGACACACGGCGGCGGCGCGCGTACAGCAACGTGTAATATGTCTTTCCTTTTAAACAAATGGCGAGAAACTAGCGAACGTAGCCATTTGTGACTGCGATCAACAAATTTTTTTGCTATAAGGTGCTCTTCTGGCGACGAGACCAGGTTTGGGGGCGAAAGAAGGATCGATCACCCTCTCTCCCGCAGATGGGAGAGGTATATCCCGATATGAGAGTGTTCGCAACAGCTAACTTAACTAGTATTATCATGGCCAAAGAGAGAGAAGAGTTCCCTCCTCCCCCAACTCTGACGTTAGGGGCAGCTCACGCACGGTAGCTATAATGGCCTCGGCGCTGACGTGAACGTTTGGCTCATGGATATAATCATGACCTAGGATGAAAAGACTCGCGCGCGATAGTGTCGGAATACCTGACCGGTACGGCGGTATTATCGAGAGAGGCATATCGCGGATTGTATTGTGATTAGACTCTAAGGGCGTCTGCTGTCTGACTTGACGTGTATCTGGTTTGAAGTGTATGTTTGGCAGACGTCCCCGGGGGCGTCTGCGTGACTCTACACCGGACGTGCTGTGTCGTGTTTGAGAGCGCGTTTGATTACCAACGCATATTAACGGTTACACATCCCCCC
>JAFELO010000978.1:44975-62332 GCA_017140195.1 Eumaeus atala
ATGTGCATTCAACACTCACAGATCATAAGACCAAACCTAATACGCATGGCTTTCACATTTAAACTGGTATGGTGCGAGCGGGCGGTAACTCCACGGTCGTGCCGGCCCAGTGTGGCTACGAGGCTAAAATAATACTGTTATATAACAGGGTAAACGATGATTCAGAGACTTTCAGTGAGTAAACGCCTGTGAAAATTTGTTTCGCCAGATGTAAGGAACATATTTTGTTGCCCCCCTCCAACATTTAGCCCAATAGATCACCATGGATTATCGCAAGCAATTCGAAATGTGACAGCATACCGTAACTTCATGCCTGTGTTATGTGAGTAAGACTTACTTCCCCGGTCTCTTACTAAAAATCTGGAGTAATTCATTGATATACACAACGTTGGGCAACCTTTTAAACTGCTCTACATTTTAGCGGGCCGTGCGTTTTGGCGCGAAAGAGAATAACTTTTGGCGGGAAGGGCTCATAAATCAGAAACACGAGTGCAGCTCAATTAAAAGCCTCTATCAGATGTACTCCTGTAACAGAAGGCTGGCCGGCTTGGCCGTTCTGTCTTTTTGCTTTTGTTAACCGTTTTTTCGGAACGTGAATCAAATGCTTTTTATTTTTCATTCCATTAGTTACTCCTGTCATATGATAAATAATTTCGGAAACCTTTTTGCGGGATATAAAAAGTATTATATACGAAATTTGTTTGTTTTAAAGTGCAATTTTTGGATTGTTATGCTTTTAAAATCAATAAAATTATGAAACTCAATAAAACAATGAAAAAATGAGACAAAGATGAGGTGAAACTTGGTTCCATTCTCTTGGTTACTTTATTAATTCTTGTTTATATGATTTTTTCATTACGCATAGCAAACGGGAGAAAACAACCGAAGCTTTCCAATGTCTAGCGACACCCATAATCAACCCGAACAACCAGTGATTTGTTGCCATCATCCAGCCACTCATAACTGGTCACTGAGGCCTTTTTGAAGAGGCTTCTGATATTCGACAACCGGCTGACTCAGCTGCTAGTATGGCGGTTGGTCCTCGTGTTACGCCAGAGGTCACGGGTTCGTGTTGGAGAGGAGACAGTTCGGATGTTCATAGATATTTCTATAATAATAATCTTCAATATATTTCTGTTGTCTTGTACACAATTCATACACAACACGAATCCTTACAGTACTTAGCACAGAATTTGGCTAACGTCCCCACCATGGTTCAAGCCTTGTCGTCGCGGTGGGGCTCACTGGCCTGCGGTGAACTCAGGCGAAGCCAATTGCCAAAAGCCTCTTATGAAAAGAGCGCTTTTGCGCACGGGGCAAGGGGCGGGGATGGGAACCTCGCCCCTTTTGCACTGTCCCGAAGATGGTGGGGTAGTCCTGCGGGGTATCTCTGCTGTGGAGGAGGCGTCGGTTGCTTAGGGGACTGATTAGCCATCGAGGTGCCATGATGATTTCTTGTTTCGGGGCACCTCACCAAAGGCGGTACTGATAGCACCCGCTGTGGTTTTTGCGAGCATTGGGCACTACAATGTGTCGCGAGCCCTACACTACTCAGTGCTCCACCCAGGGCCGATGAAGGCGTCAACAAAAAAAAGACTAGGCTAATGTGGTGTGACAAGTCCACAGATAATACATTATTCATCAGTGTGGTACAATCTGTGCTCACTGAGGCATGCAGATAAACTCAAATGAAATGAATCCCTGGCTTCACTAGTGGTCTCTCCCTTCATCACAATCCTCACCATTAGCCCAACATTCACGTCAGTGCTGAGGCTATTTTAGCTACCGCACGCGAGCCCAGTGGGTGTCTGTGGTCACTGAGGATATTCCAGATAATGTCCGTACAGATTGTTCATCATTTCATCATTATCAGCCCTTTTCGGTCCACTGCTGGACGCAGGCCTCTTTCAATGCACGCCAAGGCGACCGATCTCCTGCTACTCGCATCCATCCCGGACCGGCTACTGCACGGAGATCGTCTTCCCACCTGGTGAACGGTCGACCAACACATCGTTTACCTAAACACGGCCTCCAGAACCTTGCTGGCCCATCTGTCATCTGTTCTTTTGAGTGTGTGACCAGCCCATTGCCACTTCAGCGAGCTTATACGTCGCGTGGTATCGGATACTCTGCGTTACGAATTCTGTCGGACAGAGAAACATCCAACATGGCACGTTCAAAAGCTCGCTACGCTACCGCAATCTTGCGGACCAGATCTAAATTAAGAGGATATGTTTCGGCCTCGTTGGTCATCACGGGGTGAACGCGTTGGTCGAATACTCTGCGGAATAGGTGACGTGAGAATATGGCGAAGCTTCCGGAATGATGCCCAAGCCAACTGAATCCTTCTATCGGCTTCCTTCTCGAAGCTATATCTAGCTAAACTCAATAATTGCCCGAGGTAGACGTATTCGTCTACGACTTCGAGAATAGCACCATCGACGTCGACCAGCCTAGGGAGAACGTGTTCCTTGAACATGACCTTTGTCTTGTCAAAGCTCATCCTAAGGCCAATACGTCGGGAGCATTCATTTAGGCTGTGCAACATTTCCTGCAGCTCTCCAACGATTCGGCCAATACAGTATTGTATGCGGGATTGTTACCTTATAATATATGCATTAAAACCATTCACGGCAGTCGCTATACCCATTGGTAAAAACCGCACCTGTTTAATGGATCTTGGGATATTGGATCACATACAGACGGACAATTTTGGGGACTTTTGTAATATGTATATAGATAATATATAGTCAGACAAATTAAAATTTCCAACATCATCATGAGTGCAAGAGTTGCCATCGGTGCATTTTGTTCACATGATATCACCATGCTGTCATGGCTTTGTAGTCGAGTTTTGTGTAGTTTGTGAGAATTCGGTTCGTGAAAAGAGACGGGGAAAATGGCTGACTGGCGTTGCGGGGCATAACGAAATATTCAGTACAGTCTGGCAAATTAAAAGAGACAATTAAGTCGTAAATATATCGAGCACAATTAAAATAAACGATAGGAAATATCGAATGGTCGATACGGTTCTGATTGCTCGCAACTTTCGGCTATTAACATCTACTGTTAAATTCTGAAACTCGATAATCGATGTGTCTCGAAAGGGTGTATGTGGGGTAATTTATAGCGAGATACGACTTTATACCGCGCAATTAGAGTGGCTTTTTCTCTGATCGAGTCGAAGATTGCTCAGATACGGTACTCTGAATGGCTCGTGCGCTCAATCAATTACGATCGGAATCGATTTGATTGCAATCGATAATAACGCGTGGTGTTATTTAATTAAAGATAATGTCAAGGTATTTCGCATAATGTCCCGTATTATTTTCAGTTACAGTTTTATGTTACTTTCCAGATTTTTTCAGATAAATGATGTGTTTTGCCACGATTTTCCATAAGATGAATATGATTCGCATGGAATACTCATGTGGTATATAGTTGACAAAGTTATACATACAGGCACCTGCATTCATTTTGTATGAAATATGGTGTTATACTTTAATTTGGCAATATTTTTTCAGCCAGATCTGTGACGTCCCGGTTTCGAATCTCGGATCGTATCAAACTAAAAAAGGTTTTTAGTATATTTGTGATAGCAGTTAGACAATTTGCGGTGTTACGCTCCTCCCCTCGGGGAGCTCGTTAAACCGTCGGCCTGTCATTTAGTTTTTATGGCCATATTTCATGATTTTTAGTCGATGGTAAGTACTTTATAGGTTTTAAATACCGTGCAATCGCACAGCAAATATGCGCATAAAGTTTTCATTATCTAATATTTATAAGTATGATTCTCTCTGTGCGTCAAAATAATTTACACAGCTGAGAATTTGTAGAGAATTTCGGATTGATTTGATGATTGAACCACGTTTCATGAGAATATATCCATGACTGAGAGACAGATTTATACATAATTTATAATATAATATATATATACCCTCCGATAACCTCCGTAACCTCCGTAAACCCACCTAAGTAATGTGAAGCCAAATTCAAGACCAACTGTCGACTAGCCTGGAGGTACAGTCAGCGCATAAATCACGGGAGATATGAAGATGTCAACGCTATAATGAAACGTCAAACAAGCTCATTGATTGCGCTGGCTGTATATCGTGTCTCGCTGTAGGGAGCGTACGTTTAAATCACGCTGATTGTACTTGTTTATAGAGTCGAGAGGATTTACGTCTTTATCAACAGTGGAGGCTAAAGGTAAGGAGTACTGTCCCCTTATGGAGACTAAAGGACAGGAGAACTAACTCTGTATGGAGTATAGATGCAGGGATACCTAACTCTATAACAGAGTTTGGATGGTAATGAATACCATATTTGCAAAGAACCAGTTAACACGCTGTCCAACTGTATCTACTATATAAAAGATACCAATAATCCGAGACCGCCGCTAAAGTAGTAACCAGAGAACCTCCTTTTTTTCTTGTAGAGCACAATGACTTCGTAACTATGTTAACGAGAGACCCCATGCATCATAATATCACTCCTGTTTTCGAAAGAAATCGTTCTCCACACCCCGCTCTCCATCCCCGGTAACATGTGCATTCAATTGCCCGCGTTATCGGACGACTTTAAACATCATTTTATCTCAATTTACTGTCAGATGTATCGCGGAGAACAGATGTAGGTCAGATGTATCGCGGAGAACAGATGTAGGTCAGATGTATCGCGGAGAACAGATGTAGGTCAGATGTATCGCGGAGAACAGATGTAGGTATTGGAAACTGAATACAAAACGATGACGGGCGGCGGATGGGAGGAGCTGTAAGTGTGTGCGCGTGGGCAAGACTGGCTACTTCCTGTGAACGCCCTGCTGGTGAGGGGTCCGGGACACTACAGTTCTGGTGACCGATGACACCTGCTTGCTTTTAGTATGTGTCCGGTTCGACACATACTAAAAGCCCGCAGGTTCGGGATTGAGGGTAGTACGTAAATGGATTTACTCGATCTACATGACTTAAGTCCGGTGCTCTGTAAGTGATAATTGCTTCTCTGTTTGTGACGCCCCGGTTGACTTGTTTGTAGTTTTTTGGGCACAAACTGTTACGTACGTGATTCTTAAATTCTCTCTACCTCCCATGAGCGAGAGGAAACGCACAAACGATGTAGCAAGTCTACTTCCCCGGTCGCGCAGTCCTCAATCAACTGCAATGAAGTTGACTCTAACAAAAAGAATTTGCATGTATTGCGCATGAGGCCTTCGATTTTTTCGACCATCGCCCTGTATTTTATAACCTTTCAGTTGTACAAAAAAGTACTTCACTTCCATCTGCTGGCACGCATAAAAAAATATATATTTAAATGTCACAATTAAAAATGTCCATACAAAATGTAATAAATTCTTACTTGCAAATAAACATTTCTTTCCCTCTTACATTGTCTGCGTTAACTTAAACAGTGAGTGTCAACCCTGAGTTACGTTAAGTCTCTTTAATAATTAAGTGGTGAGTCATCGTAAGGTATGGCTAGTTTTTTAATAAAAGGCTGAAGACGAAAATCGGTGAGCAAACCCGAGTTAGATTACATAGTCATGCTCGCCTAGCTTACGACGAACCTAACCAATTAGGTTTTTATTGTTCTGTCTTGAACTATTGTCAATGTCTTTAGTGTTGTGGTCAAATAAATGCTTTCCTTTCCTTTTTCTTTCTATTGTCAAACCTGTGATATAGCTAATTGTGTAATAAATAAATTTATTATCAACCCTGAGGTTGGTAAATTTCATAAATAATACGTATCAACCGTTGTCAATTTTGGAGGAACGCATCTTTAGTCCTACTGGTTTTAAACGAGACCAGTGGCGCAGTGAAAATCCTCCCAAGGGCGCATTAGACTCGGGCTGGAAGAGTTCCAGACATAAAACATTGTTGTATGGGAGTTCTCTTAAATAATCAGTTATAATAAATAGTATCTGTTCTTAGAGCGGTAACATGAAGACATCATCGGTAAGAAAAATCATCTGTCTAGCTAGCACCGTTCATGAGATACAGCCTGATGACGGACAGACAGACAGACAAGCAGACAGAGTGACAGACGGACATCGGAGTTTCACCCATCGAGCAAGGAACCTTAAAAACCGGCGAGTGTCCTTCCCTGGCGTTTTTAAATGATATAGGATAACAAACAAGTAATGATTCCCAATTTGGTGGCTATCGATGCCCATTAACATCCGAACGGAAATGCAGATGCGTAGCCCTTATTAAACATAAGACCCTGGTTTATTTTCGTGACTGTCGCCTTGACATCATTCCTTCGTCATCCAGACCGCTCTCTCCATCTTAGGCCGTTGTTGCAACTAGATGCCAGAAACAGACACTGTGAGCGGAAGTTGACCAGTGTCAAACCTGGGCTGAGGCCAGTTATGTAATAAAACCGTCGAATGTCAACCCTGGCTCTTGGGCAATTTTGTAATAATGCGTAAACAAGCCAGGCGTTTCCGGACTCGGTACCGGCCCGGTGCTAAATCCTAATTACTAATTTTAAGTCCCTTAAATTTTCCTTTTTAATTTCTCCCGCAGCTGCTTGTGGTTTTTTTAAGTTATGCGCCTTTTCGAAATGCCAAGCCTCAGCTGTCCTTTAAGTGCAAGGTACGGCGGCGCGTAAAAAAAACTTTCAAGTGCGCAAAATAATCGCAGGTGGTCATGTAGATTTAGATGTACCAGTGTACATCTAAATCTGCATGCCCTGTCAGATCGAAATTCGATCTTGATTATAGAACACATCCCACTTCGAATTTTGTTTATGGTAAAACCTTTTTAAATATGGAATAATTAATGTCTACGTATTTAATAAAAATTAAAAGTCCTACGTCATAATAAAATGTTTGACAATTTTGTCAGTATGATTGTTTGTTTCACGCAAAATCTACAGACAACAGATTTGGATGAAATTTGGTGAAATATAGATTACAATATATAATGACATAATACTACATGTTATTATAAAAAACAATTATTTCCCTTGGCGTATACTTTATTTTATCCCACTGCACAGCTAGTTCATATAAGCCATAGTCGGCCCATGAATTCTTATGATTCAAGATCACAAAGTTGATAATGACAGTAACAGACTATTTTCATAACTTCGGCGATACTCGGAATTTAATAAAGGTATTCCGTACGACTCGTTTGCTATTTAATTATGACTACAACAAGTATATGTTCATTTGCAGACACATTCAATAATAATTTGTTCTTGCTGTAAATTTAAGTGCTAGCAGTATCCGCTAGCAAAGTTTTTAAATACAGTTTTTTTTTTATAAAATAGAGGGCAAACGAGCAATTGTTGCCGTTTTACGACTACCGACACCCATGAACATCCACATACTTGCTTTCCCCCAATGGGTCACGGTTAAAATATGATAAAATAATATTCATGTGTGTAGGAGCAAACGGGCAATTGGAATAAAATGCACAAGTGTATTTAACGCGCCCTGCTGCCTTTTATTATTGACTTCATTGACTACTGATTGTGTTAATAGTCATTAAATAAAATATAAAATTGATAAGCCAATACTTTCATTCGGCCGTACACTACCAAAGTCAATTGGGTGCGCGAATAAAAGGGCTTAGTTTTAAGATATGAGACCTTCTTTTTTACGACCGCCTTTACTTACTTAATAACTTAGCTACGTGAATATAAACGTATTGTCATGGGGTCCACTGGGCCTTCACTGAACATTTCACTTTTTTTACCAATCCAGCGGACCCGCCAGACTTCCTATGAACGGCATATTGGCCATTAGGACAGCAGCGCCACCTACTGGGTACAATAGAGTTCTCGAACCATCAAGGAATCAATTGAAGCATACCTACAAAATTTCAACTAAGTCGGTCCGATATGATTTTAAAAATAGTTTTCTTCTTTTTGTTTTTTGACGACTTCATCACAGACTTATTCTTATAGGAATTTACTCCATTAGATAAATACTTCATTAGAACGTTTAGTTAGTATAGAGCTTGCGGAACAAATGTTTAAACTAATATTGAAAACCGCATCACAATCCGTTGAGTCGTTTAAAGGAAGAAGGTTTAGATACCGATAGGCGGTAGCAGCCAGCCCCGGCTTCGTGCGGATATTTCACGAAACATGGCAAAAAATCATTGATTTACAAAAATATAAAAAAAATGAATTTTACTTTCGGCGCGTAAACATTGCACGTTAACTCATGACAAACAATTCAATTTATGACAGAACAACGTCTGTCGAGACAGCTGGTTGTCAACACTTCCTGCAGCTAAATAAAGATATACTTTGATATTTTTGTCTAATTTTGGTTACGACATCGAAATTTTCATTATCAAAACATGGTTGAAATTGTTATATGTTATATGTCAGCTATATGTTAATGTATAGCCTATGTTCAACACCGATAATGCAGGATTCTAATGGTAAAATAACTTTTCAAATCACTGGCGTACTTTTGGAGCCTATTTAATGCAAACAAACAGTCAAATGTTACCTTTTTCTGACATTAGTACAGATATCTGGTCCTGATAAGAAATGCAGACGCACCACACAATAAAGTATGGTCATGATCTTTGATGCTGCACGAAACGCAACGGCATAGCATCACGTTATATGTGTGGCGACATAATGAAACTTGCTATTCTCATAACTACCAAATACCCACACACAAATTTATTTCGAAACAATTTATCGGAACGTTTCAGAAGAGTTCGACACCGCGACACTATATGTCTTTTACCCGACTCCGGCTTGAAATTTTTCTGTATCTCCTGTTGTTGCACTTCGTCGAAAGAGAAATACAAAAGCATTTTATATTACATTATATGTATGTATTCATGCATATTGATTATTGTATATTTAATTTTTATCTGTTTCAATGAAATATTGTTTGTTTTTATTTATTTTACTTACATTTATTTATTTTGATGTAGGGAGGCCTAAAAACGTTCTGCTGAGCTCAAAGTAAGAAGTTTTTTGGGCTAACCCTAATTCAAAAGTAAATTTAAGTGGCATAAATAAAAAAATCTTTGCATGTATAAAAACGTAAAAGGATGTATCTCGTATCCTCGTGACCTTGTGGGATGCATGTTAAGGCACATATGTCAGGTCTCAAGTTCGAATCACGGGTTCGGCTGAACAAAAAGCGTTATTACATTTTAGATTTCTAACAAAAACTCGTCATCGTCGAGTAGGGACGTGAAACCCTCGCGCCTCGGGGAGCTCGTGAAGCCGTCGGTCATGCGCCGATTTCTCTGCAGTTGCGTCGGATTTCCGTCCCAATAACCGATTAGAATAGGAGAATTAAGGAATCAGAGAGTTTAATTCTGCTTGCGCAAACACTTATTCGAAATATTTTCTTCAGAATACGTCACAATCGCTGTAAAATTCGTGGGCCGTATTCAGTCAGTAATATATACAATTAATGCTATGAAATGTGACAAGTGTTGTTTAATACGCGAGCTAATAATTGCATCTTGTATTCGGTCGACACGATTATTTGCCCAAATACGTTCAACGACGTGTACTATGTAAGATTTCCTGTTTGGCCGCTGGCAAAAACGCGACGGCATCGCCGTTAATTGTTAAAGGAGCAGCTGCTTCATGATAGTTGGTTTAGTTCGGTACATATTGTAGTCACGCTAAGATCACGGGACCCCCGTGATGTATTCTCGTGATAACGTGTTAACGGATCACCTGATACTAGGTGATTGTGAACATGTCAAAATACCTGCGATTACACGCTTGTGTTTTTTGAAATACTGTTGCCTTGTTAGGTCATAAGTTCTGCCACACAATAAAAACTTTTCAATTAAGAACGCTGGCCGCGGAAATGTTACTTAAGTTATTGTGTCGAACTTATACACTTTATGAAAATAAGAATGTATATTGTGTTTTCTAATTTGACGTATTATTATATATGGAATGGTGGTTTAAAGAAGACTGCGCCGTGGTTATTGGCCTACCTGGTTGTTTGTGGTTACGAGAACACTGAATTTAACCAGAAGATTCGTTTATCGCACCATAGCTCGATATAATGGCGACGTAAATTTGGAAAACAGAAAAAGAATAGGTTGTAAGGAGAAGGCTGCATAGGAGGAGGTAGTGCCATACGTGGTGCATGATGATGATTGGGCCGGCACGACCGGGGAGGTACATCTCGCTCACTTGATACCGGCGTAAAGTGAGATCTACGGTGTCATGTTTCGTGCGGTTTGAGACTGGTGCCGGTGGCCCATTGCAGGGTGGGGGGAGGTGAAAAGCAGAGCTATAACGCATCGGCATAATTATGGTGACGTTCGTGGACGTCGGTGGTCGTTGAAAGGATCCGATTTCTTATTTGTCCCCCTAGAATATAAAAAAGGAGGAGAGGTCATCAAGAGAATCCAACTGTCGTGTTGCAATTAAAGTACAATAGTGCACCAATTCCTTTACTCTACTGTTCCAACGGGACGGCGTCAAGCCTGGCACGACCGCTAAGAAATCCGGGTGCTGTAACACCGCCAATTTCCTCATTCAAGACTTACCAGGCACATTGATAAAATATCTCTTACTACACAGATGACTTGTTTTTTTTATGATGTGACCAGGAATTACAAAGTTTATCATTTTTTCCATTGTCGGCCTGGTATTATCCCATTTTTCGCTAATTTAATCCTAGATACCGTGATCACCGGGATACCGTGACATAGCACAGAGACAGATTGGAGTACCACAAAGTGATACCGTGACATAGCACAGAGAGACAGATTGGAGTACCACAAAGTGATACCGTGACATAGCACAGAGAGACAGATTGGAGTACCACAAAGTGATACTTCGTGGGTCATTTTTTTTCTTTTAACCTACCGTTCGTTAAAGAGAGATACACCTTCTGACAATAAGTTCTCTCTGCATAGTCAGTAGGTAACAGGTGGTACAGCGGCCATCTTTACATAACTTAAATGTTGGCAATGCAGATACTGACAAGTGTATGAGTGCCGTCAGCTTTGGCGCTCACGGACTAATGTTACTCGCTCCTTATATACTGACATAATTATTATATAAATTGGATTTAACGAGCACTTACCTGACCTGACCCTTGGTATAATAATAGTCAGTGGAATGATCACACCGCGTGAGCCCTGTTCTAACTACTTACTCACCCCACTGGTGGTACAGGCAGGGATAATGGTCTTTAGTAATAAATATATTTAATATTTTTATGGATTATACAGCAAGAGGTAGTGCCATGCGCCGGAATTGGACCGGCACGACTGGGGAGGTACCTTTCGCTCCCATGCTGTCGACGTACAGTGCCAGCTTCACTGTCGCGTTTCGAGCGATTTTACGAGCGATCACAGGGGGCCCATTGGAAATGAGGATGAAATGAGGAAAACGCATTCATAACTGCTTTGCGGATGTTTATGTGCGTCGGTAGTTATCAAAAGGCTCGTTTGTTTCCTTATAATATATAAGAAAATAATTTATTATAGAAATACATACAATGCATAGATAAACATCCGTTACCGGGTGGGACAGGACCCCGCGACATCTAGCTGACGCGCTCGACGTGCCCGCTTATGTCGCCGCGTTAATCGTTTGCCTTTAACAATCAAACCGTTGAATAGAGGACCAGAACAATTTCTGATCCTCTCCTTTCCTGCCTTCGTGCTTTCCTGGACATAGAAATACACCACCCATATACCTATACATATGTATAACCGTGGATGTATAACTGCTCGAAGTATACTATCTACAAGTCTACAATAATAAATCTACAATAACCGATTGCACCGGGTGCATTGCCTATTTTTAAACGCATTCCAAATTTAAATAATTACTAATAAAGGCCTAGCAACGGGCAAGAAAGTCCGAGCCAAAAAAAAAAGGAAAGGCGAGTCACGACCGCAGCGCCTCACCTCGATACGGATGACAAACTGTTTTTACGCCTGCTTTTCCTTTTTTCCGGTAGATTTAATTAAGTTTTAATTTTATCTCCTATTTAATTGATAGCCCGAGAAGTATATATTTTGTTATCGGCTAATCGGAATTGTAAATAAAATGGGATATATTTGTGTTGTGCTGTATTAATATATTTACATATCATTAAAAGTAACTGTGCCTGATTATATTTGTTAGGCGATAGGACTATTCCGAGTTAGTGAGTTCGTGAGTTCATTGTAGCAAAATAGTTGATCACCTGATGGGAATCGATCACCAACGTGCAGAGGCCGCATTGGTCCTGTACTCACTGTAGAGAGTTCAGTCATGTCATTATCCCTATATTATCGTACAACGTGACATGCAGAGAGTGTCATTATCCCTATATTATCGTACAACGTGACATGTAGAGAGTTCAGTCATGTCATTATCCCTATATTATCGTACAACGTGACATGCAGAGAGTGTCATTATCCCTATATTATCGTACAACGTGACATGTAGAGAGTGCAGTCATGTCATTATCCCTATATTATCGTACAACGTGACATGTAGAGAGTGCAGTCATGTCATTATCCCTATGTTATAAAAATTATAAAATAGATGACAAAAAATTAAAAAGAATTACTTTTTGATATAAACGTTCATTAAAACTGGACATATTGTTATAATATCCTGAATTATAATAATCTTGGACTAAAGTTACCAAGAAAACGAGACAGAAGGGAAACTTCACAATATGACTGCATCTGTTAAAGTCAAAATTCCTTTGAGCATTTTTTGGGACGGTAACGAATCATTGGATCTGAGTCACTGTTCACGACAAGTGTGGCGCGTCTAATACGCGAGTATTTATGCTGTAACATCAACATTGCATGTGTAGTAACATAAGTAGTGACAGCGCTGGTCAAAGTACTTATTACAGGCTTCTACTTCTGTTGGGACTTCTGCAGTGCCACAGTGCTTTTTAATTATAACGGGCTGAACCTAGAATTTATTTAAACGTACAACTCTAAAAATGTACCGTAGTTTACAACGTAGTACCAAATCGCATCATGAAATAACATAAACTCTAATGAATAGCACATTAATGATATAATGTTTGAATGATATTTGGCGAGCGAATCATTATAATGATACAAGAGGCCGCGTCGGCGGTGTTTAATACCTCTTATCTGCGACACACTCGGCCCAGCTACCTGTTATATATGGGATACAGGACTAAGTGGGGGTAGAGCCTCGAATATTTAGAAGTGGACTTAACAAAACAGATGATTTAATTCTTATGAATTAGTAGAAGAGAAAGTTCAATATGGTAATCAACGCGAGAATGTGATGCCATAATATGATTTTCTGAGATCAAATCCATCGACCTGTGGAAGGATACAGGTAGAGATCCAGGCAGACATACCATCATCTGATTGATATGATGGTCCCAAGAGTCTTCGCAACTGGTGTGCTCTTATGAGGATATTATCTACAGAGACAACACAATCCAAAAAAAAAAAAACATATGGATGAAAAAAGTTATATCTTTAATTATTATAATATGTGGCACCGTTTTTCGTAGCTTACTAAATGAATTGGTTTAAATTGATTTTAAAAAACAAACGAAAAAGTGTGTAGTTTATTATGATACTAAATAACTCCACAAGCAGCCTAAAGAAACTTTGTCGTAAGCATTTCCCTTTTTATAGCCTTAGGCTGACTCCTTGTGTCGAATAAGTCATCCGTAAAGGACATCATCTGGCCCTTCTTTACCTCTTTTGCACACTAACGCTGCTAGTGTTACTGTTCAATAAATGTAAAGAGGGGACCTCTTTCTTTGAATACTAACGCTGCGAGCTATGCTCCTTTCTATTGCGGCTACCAAGTCTGCTACTAGGAATGTAACGTAGCCTATAACTTTCGTGAGTACCTAAATACACGCCCAACTCAGGCTACATTACAACAACAGTTTCCGTAATATTTATGAGGTGTGCCGTGTCTATCAGTTCATATCTCTGCACAACGTCTCACTCATCGGCGCACGGGCTCATAAATTTGGCTGAGCTCATTTGAATGCGACCGATTGTGATCGACGTCGCGCCCGCGCACCTACACTAGTGCTGAATAACAGTTCCGCTCATGTTATGTTACAGCTCTACTTCATTAATATTAACCTAACCTATCAGGTGACTTGTAAGATCGTTTGCTCGTTCTCGAATTAAAACAGTTTGTTGAAGGATTATCTAAGGAAAAGGATTTCCAATTAAACCGCTCTTTTTGTGTTTTGCCTATCTTGGTTTTATCTGAATATAGCGCTGACAAAAATGTGCTCGTTTTATCTTTTAATTAACGAAACGTATAATCGATTTCAAATTCAAAAGTTATTTAAACGCTATAATAAGCCAACCCACCCCAAAATATAATGTTTGATTTTAATTATTACATCAAGGAACAAATGCTTTGGTGATATTAAATAAAATTGCTATAAAATATAGGGTCAAACACGGCAGTCTCTAATAAGGAAGGTTTTATCAACGACCACACATGGAACAGTATGCCATCCTTATTTTCCACTATACGTCTAAAATTCTCATTCGATGACTTATTTTAATGGCTTGCAATCCCGGTCTGAGCAGCCCTGTTCCAGGATATGTCAGCTGCTCTATGTCCTAGGTTCCTTGTCGGTACCTAGTCTAAACTGCCTGGCAGCTACCGTGTCATGAACCGGTATATAACTGAACAATTTAATTCAGTCCACGATCAGATTGAAGTAACAACGGTAAATTAATTTATATATTACTAGCTGTACCCCCGGTTTACCTCGCATAAAATCAATCCAAAAATTTAATTGATTCTGTATCAATTCATTATTTCGGAATAAAAAACATGTAATTTGTGTGTTTTATAACCTATAGTGATTCCAGTTTGTAATCAACGGTAGCTCCAAAGTCATGCAAATCCTTTCAGCGATTGTTATCAGGGTGTTTAAAAGATCAGCAAATACACGTACAATTTTTACGCTTATAATATTCACAGTTAGCTGCTGAGGATTTACCACGACGACAGGAGATGTATACTACTCAAAACAAAATAAGGGTCACTAAGATTTTTTGATGTATCATGAAAATAATAAAGACATCAACTTGTTTAACTTATGTAACTACAAAATAATGTTATTGATTATAATATAGGCTAACAATTGCTTAAAATAATGATCATGAATTGTATTTTTATGTTCATAATAAAATTGGCCATTTTGAATGAAAAACATGGAACTGACGGAAGAATCTAAATCGGTTTGCTCGTTGAACCCTGCTCAGAGGAATTCGAACAACTCGTAATCTTGACGTTTGCTGGTCTTCGTGCAATCGATTACGTATAGTTTGATCACGGACACGGGCACCCGTCGTCAGCCGTAGCTGGTGCTGTAACTTACGGGCCGCTACTGTACGATCAGGACGAGCACTTAGTTGGATGTGCCGATCCTCATGAGTCGTTGCTATGCGGACTCTACCTGAACCAGGTCTCCTGGCAACACTGCCAGTGTCTTGGAAGCGATTCCATACATTTTGGACAGCTCTTCGAGAAAACCCAACTGCAAACCCACGTAACGCTGAGAACGTCCTTCTTGAATCATAGTTATGGCTCTTGTTGCTGTATTGTATCCGTGTGCCTTCGTACTGGTGGCATGATTAACGCGAGATGATCAATGAATCAATTAAAATTGAAAAAGTAATATTTTTTTCCTAAAATAACCGAAACAAGTTAAGAGGACAATCAAGGAAAAACATAAAAATAGCATACAATTATTTTCTTCTTAAAATGATGGCCAATACTTTCACAAAATAAAAAAGGCCTAAGAGAAATCAAACACCAAAGAGTTCATAATATAAATATAATGCTTCTTATCAGTTACTTTCAGTTTACTAAATTGCACTTAAATGTAAATAAACTAGTGACCCTTATTTTGTTTTGAGTAGTATATATTCGACCATTAAATAAAGCTAGCGCCAACGAAACTTCGTGTTTTATTAATTTTTGAAATTCCATCCATTTCGATCCATGAAACATTTTTAAAATGAAATGTTAATTACAATAAAACTACTCTTACGGATTTTATCGCGGTTTATTTAATTATTTAACTAGCCCGACGTTTCAGAAGCTTAACAGCAACCATGAGCACGGGCGGACTGAGGTGATATATGTCATGATGACACCAAGACATCTGTTTTCGCGTTTTACACATTCGCGTAAATTTATCACATCATTATATGAAATGTTAAACTTCAAATAGTACATACTAACGATCCGCTTCGGATACGCCCGTGGATAACAGGGGATTTCTTACCTTTATACAAAACCTACCTCGGTAGCCGATCTGTCCGTGGACGAATATTCATTTAGTAAACTATCAAAACATCGATCACACACGGACAGCTTTCGGAGACTTGTTATATAACATGCATTGATGTATTATTTTATTTTACTTTCTCCTCTTTACGTTTTTGCACCTGCACTACTACAGCGGGCTCTCTTCAACGTGAGTCCTCAGCGGATGCTGTGTGGGCGGGTCCATAATAGGTGGGACGAATGCAGCTGATATTTGTCCCACTTATTATGGGGCCGCCGATACACTATGAATATACAATTATCTTGAAAAGCTTTAGAGCTTTGAAATGTTTTTGGTTTCGTGGTGTGCTCTTTACGGACCAAGCTCTCGCTCTCGAGCGTTATCCGCTCAATACTTGAGAGTGACAGGTCCTGGGAGGCGATGGCCTCTTTATACGAGACGATCCCAGAATGAGAGCTCTGGGCAGACCAGACAGGAGGGGCTGGATAATTTGCAAGACCCGGTTTCGCAAGGGGTTAGAGTGGTAACCTGACTCCATGACACCTGACGTCTGCGGGGCTGGTCGAGGTAAGTTCTGAGAGACTGGCCTGACGTCGATGTTGACAAATCCGGGGTCATATCAGCTTAGGCGACCGATGATGAAACCAAACAGAATGCAGCCCTGTTCGGGCGCGATGCAACAATGACACGCTGAGAGAATCTGTTTGTGACGCGTTCACCTCCGCAGCGAAGACGAACAGTAATGTCATTAACGGGGCACTTAACTTTCAGTTTTTTTTTTCATCGCTCGCTCGGCTGGACACATCGGGATGCTGTTGTGTTAGAAAGCATGTAGAATGCGTTTCTATTTACGTGCAATTATACTGTTTACGTTCCGTTTTAAGTTTAGGTCATTTGTCTTTCAAATACTGTTTTAAAACATTATTAAAACGGTAAAATATTAATTTTTCAATATGAAGATATTGACAAATTAATATTTAAATTTAGTGCCTAAAAATGTTTTGGGGATTTCTTTTAATAGCGTAGGGGGACCAACGAGAAATCCGGACCTCTCAACGACTGCCGACGCCCATGAACATCTGTATAATTCTACCGAGGAGTTACTTTCCTTTTCACCGTAGGT
>JAFELO010000978.1:62355-79418 GCA_017140195.1 Eumaeus atala
GTGTCCTTTACGGCGGTGTCAAGTGCGCGAGAGGTACCTTCTCGGCCGTGTCGGCCCAATTCCGTCGCATAGGAGGATCTACATCCTCCTATTGTCATGCACCATGCATGGAGCTACCTCCTTACATGTAGCATGGCACTACCTAAATTATATATAGATATAACAAAACTAATATCATGAAGCTGAAGATGTTTCTTGCTCACTTGAACGAGCTGATCTCCGGACAACAACGGAGTAAGACTGAAGCAGTAAACAACGGGCGAGTTTGTATGTGGACAGAAAGAAGGAAAAGAATTTATTGATCACAATAAACATCAACACAAGATTCTTTGATTATAACAATCTCTACACAGAACACGAGATGGCGCTGATTTCCAGTGACACCAGATCAGTAGGGAGCTGGCTTGAAGATGTGTTGCGTTGTTGTTGTTGTAGAAAAAAAAATTACCCGACCGGGATGTCCGCCTCGTGGGTTTTTTTTTATAGAATAGGGGCAAACGAGCAATCGGAGCCTTTTTACGACTACCGACGCCCATGAAGATCCACATGATTACTATGCCGATGCGTTGTTCTCCTTCTCCCTCCCCCAATGGGCCACAGGCTACAAACGCGACACTGAAGATGTCAATTTAAGGCGGTATTATGTGAGCGCGAGGTACCTCCTCGGACGTGCCGGCATAATTCAGTCGCATACGAGAATGTAAAGTGCACTATGCATGACACTACATCCTCTCATGCTGCATGGCATTACCTCTTCCTAGAATGTCATGTGCACAGTCGTGATGTCCAAGCTTCATACAATTTAATATGCAGTCGGTAATCGCTATGGCACGAGCCGAATGTTCATTGAGCTACAATATTTACTTACTAATATGTAATTGTATTGTAAATAGAAACTAAGTAATTAGCACTCGCCGCGTCCGCGACACGGATCTACTCGGCGCGTCAGAGAAAACGTAATTATTAGCGTCTGCCACATGCTCTAGTGGTAAGCATCTTCATCTACAGTCATGAGGTCCTGGGTTCGAGTCCGGGTCGGACTTATGTGTACTTGAAATTTTTCTATTTCTAACACCAGTACGAAGTCAGGAAGTAGGGGGTGGTGCCCCAAAACTGTGAGAACACGTTGAGCCGCTGGTCCTGCGCCTAATTTCTCTCCGGTCGTGTTGGATTGCCGTCCCATCGGGACTAGAATGAGGGAATAGAGAGTACACTTGCGCCTGCGCTCACACTTGTGCACTCTAATATTATGTGCTGCGCAGTTGGCTAGTCTCTATAGAGGGGGCTGCAGTGGCCAAAATTCGGCTAAACGACACTATTGTTATTAGCGATGATTTTGACGAACGAGCGGCTCATCACTTGTTGGCAAATACAACCACAGAAAAGAAGAACAGTTTTCTTAGAGAAATCGGATACATTTAGAGACCGACGCCCGTTGGCGGTCAGTGGTTATGCAGACACATTGTTGCCCTTCGGCTCTTCCTCCTGAGGAGCCACTGGCTACACTATGATGTAGTAATATTATAATGAGGGAACATTTAATTGCTTGTTTGTTCGTATTGAATAGGCGCTGTAACTACTGGACCGTTTTGTATAATATTTTACCATTATAATCCTACATTACCGCTGATCAACATGGGTTATATAATATTTTCTAAAACGTTATAGATCATTGTGAAAACTCCGATAATGTAACTGAGGATGTGAAAAAATACCTAAACAAATTCTTATATCACAGCTACAGAAATTTATATTTGTATTTTTGTAAGTCAATGAATATTTGCCATGTTTTGTGAAATATCTGTGCGAAGCCGGGTCGGATTGCTAGTATAAGATCAATTATTCACTTAACATTTAAGTTCATTCTCATGTACTACACTTAAGAGTAAACACTTAATTATTTAATAAGAAAAACACTTTAAGTTAACACAATTATATCTTTAAATCTAACAATCTTTCGTTTCTGGAATAGGTATCTCTACAAATCTCTATAATCAGTGGCGTATCGATAGGATCAATTTATGGTTATTATCTGCTTGTAACACAATTTCTCACGAACATTTAAAGAGTATGGAAGTAAAGATTAAGAGAACTGTCTCTTTGAATCCGAAAATATCTGTCGAACTCCAAATCAGGTTCAAAATGCTGTAGGACTGAGTGAAATACCTTCGTTTAAAACATTAAAATTTTTTTGTTCTGCTATGATTTCTTGCTAGAAAATCTTTTTCAACAGTTTTAGTAAAATAATCTACTATTTAAGTCTGGTCGCGGTTAAGCTATCCTTAGCTGTTTGGGCTTGCATATCTTCTGCATATCCCAAACAGCTAAGGATCGCTTAAAAAATTAATAGGTCTGTGAAACTCATACAACTGCAACTTTAAGGATGTGATTTTTTTCTTGATTTACCTGTGCCGGGGATCTCGTTAAAAATCTCGCAATTTTTATTGTCTTCTCAACTAATTGAGAGTTGGCGAGGGAACACTCGAGAATACGTTCGTGTTATTTTAAGAGATAGTTGTCCTCATAGCTGCCTCTACACGTCCGGATCAGTTTGATTATGAATATTAACAGGGTTTATCGGAAAAAAACTGAGTGGCTAACGCGAAGTGAAGATAAATGTTATCAATTTACCGTTAATGATATAGTTACAGGGTAGGTCCATGTCGTGATGTCGCTTTCATTCAGCACGCGATTTTGTCTAAGCTGTAGTACAGTCGAAAGTAAATTGTTAAATGGTACAATCGACACCAGCAATGAACATTCCGTAATCTTTAGTACGATGTAGTGCCATGCTGCATTGCAGCCGAACTGCACCGGAGCGACCTCTCGCTCACGTGCCATCACCGTAAAGTGACTTCGATGTCTCCTTTCGTGCGGTTTGTGAGTAGCAGGTGGCCCATTGGAGGGGATGTAGAAAAAAAATATTTCAGAATCATCTAACTGTCTCTCTTTTTCACCGGTACATCTGTCGGAATGTTTATGCCTATTAGAATTTCAAAAATTGAAGTCGAGCAAGAATAAGTAAGGTATACACAGAAACTATAAGTATTTTGTACTATAAAGTCACCAAGGCTTAACTGCAATGAAGCAACACTCACGCAGCTGACTGTACACGAACGTGCTAGTGCAGGTAATTAATTTGGACAGCAAATAATCAAATCGATCACCAATAAAGTGTTACGCTATAATTTTACTGTCGATCCCGACATTTTTATGTGCCATGTGGTTACTGTAATTGATAAATTAATTGCATGGTCTGTCAAAAGCTTAATTAATTGCGACGTTTCATTTAACTTACCAGGTATACATGAATTACTAAGATGTTTGATTATATAATATGTTAGGTATTTTTGTTTTAGTAGACGAACGAACGGGTTAGCAAGGCTGGGGATTTAACTCTCTTAGCCATCCATGGTGTATAGTACCCCTACCGTGATAAATTTTTGAAAGGAATATATGGCAGTGTATAGGAGACTGGGAGTCAATTAATTGTCCTTTACATAATTTCCTGGAGGCTTTTAATTTAATTAATGGCTCATTGATCTTTTTAATTTAACTTTTCACAAATTACATTTAACCCCCCTTTAACCACAAGGAGTTAAATGAATTAGTGTTGTAAAACACTACTAGGACAACAGAACCGTGATGGATATGGAAAATGTTTGTAAAAGTTTCGCGTGCAATCCCCTAACACCATAAAACCATTATTAAAAACATACACCGTGTTCTAGTGATTAGCATAACTCATTAAAACTTGCCTTCACATAAATTACATTAATAGGCGAATATAAAAAATTATATTATCTACCCAACGCCCTGGGGTGGAATTATATTTTATTTGCATACACGACACTTTTCATTGTTGTCTGTCTAGAAGATAATTTTTAGGCTTAAGTTTTTAGTTTTTGTAATATATTAAATTTCAGGCCCAACAATGGTTTGGAGTAATACAATTAACTTTATATTTATACAATAAACTGGTGTAATAAAAATTAGGTTTAAGGTAACTTAGAAATTTCTTAATAAGAGGGAGTGCCCTGCTGAATTATAGCCGAATTGGGCCTGCACGATCAGGGAGGGACATCTCGCTCGCACGACACGGCGGTGAACGCCAGGGAGCTGTGATGTCGAATGTCACACGGTTTGTGTGTAGCCGGCGATCCATTGAAGGGACAAGTTTAAGGCGGACAACACATGTGCGGATATTAGCAGGTATAAGTATTCATTCAATGTTACGAGTCTCCCCGTGATGACCTACGGGGCCAACACATGGGCTCCTAGCTTTAGACTGGTTCGCAAGTTAGCGACAGCTCAACGGGCTACTGAACGTGCTATGTTGGGTGTTTCTTTGTACGATAGACTCTCTAACGAAGTCATTAGGCAGAGAACTAAAGTATCCGATATCACGCGAGGAATGAGCTCACAGAAGTGGCAATGGGCTGGTCACACACTTAGAAGATCAGGTGGGAGCTGGGCCAGTAAAGTTCTGGAGTGAAAACGAATTGTTGGTCGTCCGTTCACCAGGTGGGCAGACGATCTCCGTGCAGTGGCCGGTCCGGGATGGATGCGAGTAGCAGGAGATCGGCCGTCTTGGCGTTCATTGAAAATTCAGCAGTGGACCGATAAGGACTGATAATGATAATGATGAATATGATTTCTTTTATTTATGATATTTTAGGTATCTATAAAAGTACCAATAGAAACTAAATGGCGTGCGTAGAAGTACACTAAAATCAGTGGCGACAAATTCCTAAATAAAATTGTCTCATTGCCAATGTTATAAAGAGGAAACATTTGTTTATTTCTTTTTTACTGGATAGGCTCTGAAACCACTGGACCAACTAGAAACATTCTGTTACCAACACTATCAGTGATGAACATAGCTATACAACAATTCCTAAAACGTTTTGACCATTATTAAAAGTGTAACAACGAATATAATTTCAAAGTAAATGTTTATATCGCAGCTGCAGAAATTATTGACAACGAGCTGTCCCGACAGAGCTTGGTTTCGTGAAAAATCCCTGCAAAGTCATGACGGACTGCTCGTGTCATAACAAATTTCACTACAAAAAAATCTCCTGATCAGTCGTTCATTGAAAGAGATGTACATCAGTGAAACGATAAGGGCTGATATTGAATGAATGAAAAAAATCTAAATATTTCATTCCAAATCAGATTAAAAAAAAACTCTCTTTGCACGTCGTTACTTTACTGCCACCTGTTAAACCCTAGCCCTGATGAATCTTATACTCATCACTAGCCACACAAACGTCCCCTGCCAGACATAGGCTAGATAATAAAGGATACTAATAGCTGGAGGGATTTAATGGACCAGAAGAAATAAACATTGATGAAATAAGTTTGGGAGCGCGGTACTGACCCCGCCAAATCCTTTTCCTCACAAATATTTCATGCGAAAATCCTCGTGTGTAAAGAAAAAAAATGTTAAGTAGGAATTTAATTACGAGCGTAAGGAATTACCGGTGCAACCGTCGATGGGTTTCCTGAGCTTCGTCTGACGGCATAGTCTTGGGTTGTGCGGGTGTTTATGGACACCAATAGTTACTTGCCGAAAGTTTCCGCCTGGCAGAAGAACCCTAATTACAGTCCTCTACAGGAATGTGGGGCCAAACAAAATATGTATATGTAATAGCTACAAAACTATACACTACTAGACAAGCGATTCTGTGTCTCTTTCTTTACTACCAGAGTGATAAAGGCAGGTATAGTTCTGTACTCCTAGACAATGTTAAATACAGAAATATGTATTTCTGTTTGATCTGTCCTATAGTGAAACGAAGCTACACAAACACTTCCACAATATTTACGTAAACGTCGCTCACAATATGGTTATAATAAAATTGTCCAAGGTAACGAGCTTAGCGGATTTATAGAGTTGCTACAATTTTATTTCCTCAAAAATGGTAATACATTTAGGCATCCTTTTCGAATTATAGGACACGTTAACTAAACAAACTTATCACCCTACTTATAGCATAATTGTGCATTGTAAGAGTTTAAGGGCCCTTTTGTTCGTACTTAGGTAGGTTTTTTTACTTGGTTACCTAGCGTACTCGCCTTGGTATTGTGACCTATGGATATCCCAGACGCGCCCATTGAAAATTCTAAAACTAAGATAGCCAGCTACTTTTTTTTCCTTTTTCCTGGTAGATATAGGGACAGACTTCTTTCTTAATAGTAATACTTTTATTGAAATAGATGAATTTATTATATCAGGAAGTAGTAGTACTTAACGGTGAAAATTAAAAAAATATTGTTCCTTATATTTTTTTTCTGACAACAGTTTGTCTTTGGTCCCGAGCTACGATAAAGAAACAGTTAAAGGGGAAACTCTGCGTAGATCAGATATCAGTTTAGGTCTTTACATAAATTGAGATTCGGGGGTAATGCAGCAACAACAATAAATTGAACATTATATTCAATTCGCCTAATGTGGACAAAACATTTCAAATATTCGCTGTTGCATCAACTCTATATAAATTGTTTTCACTTTCACCGGGCAAGTCGGGTCACTGCCGAAATTCTGTCACGCGATACAGCCATTAAGGGTTGTTTCCACCCCCCCGCCCGCCAAGGAGTCGGCGAATTTTACAAACTACCCTACGTAATTTCGGCGCCCCGTTATATACGAGGGTAGCTTTCTGCGCCCCATTGGTTGGTCGCTTCCGAAGAATATTTTTTATGATATTATGCACTTTTTCAGTCGTGATTTTGTACAAGCCGATATTCTGTTTGGGGTGATATTATATATAAGGATTTTGAACTAGCTGTTTCCACGATCTAGGGTAAGTCCTAGAATCTAGATGAAAATCCGACCGAACTCAGGTAAAATTACACAGTAATAAACACAATGTAGGACAAAAACTAGTGTGTTCATTAATCTGACAGCATTTCACTTGAACTGACTTATTTATTTGGTCACACTGACGGACACAAATATTTGTGGTCACATTGACAAATAACACATTAATTATTACATTATTGTGACCCTAAATACTTTTTACTATTTAGCGTATTATTAATGTAACATTCATAACTGTAACATACAGACTCACCTGCCGTTGTGTTTTCGTGTAACACTTCTACTGCGCGTATTGATTTTTACCAGACTAAAACCCGTAGATATCCAGGTTACCAGAATTTTTGACTGAGTAATATTAAGAGTATGTAGGTAAGAGTTTCTAAAAGTCACAAGGCTCTTTTCGGACCTGAAAGACTAGGTTTGGGGTCAAAAAGGGGTCCCCCACTATCCCGCATATGGGTGTGATGTATTCCGCTATGAGAACATAATAGCCAATTTAACTCTTATAATTATCATGGCCAGTAGTAACAAGTCTGTTTATAGTGCCATGCTTCATTCCAGCCAAATGTTTCCGCCACGATCGGGATAATACCTCTTGCCCCCATACGAATGCATGTTTATAGCTATTCAGTCACGATTAGAGTGGCCTGCAAGTTTCCGGGGGTCCATTGAGAGGGATGAGGAGCATAAGTAGCATAACTATGGGGGAGGCAATATTTTCACCTGCGCGTATTTGCTGCCACTAATTTTCAAGTTCGCCACCTTCGTCGAACAATCACAGAGAGGTGACGGTACTGGTTTGAAACTAAAAAGTTTGATCCTATAAATATACAACAAATAGGCATGGCCATGATTAGATGTTGTGATGGTAATTCAGCCATCTTAATGTGCACTTATTTGAATGACTACATTTGAATTATCAAAACCACGGTCTCACATATCCACGGCCCATTGCGGTGGTTAAAAGACGGATCACTATCGTAATTGTGCGGATTTCCATGGGCGTCGGTAGTCACAAAAAGGCTCTGCTCGTTTGTCCCCTATAGGTACTACAAAAACAAAAAATTTCCGATGCTACTACTGATTGACATTATCGACCAGTACTATAGTTATGTATGCCTGGTGCTTCACATAGTTAAGGGTTATTTATATTTCAGTTCGAGTGCGAATAGACGGGCGCCTCTACCCTACCGTACAGGATGTTTCGCGTTTGAATCGCCATTTAAAAATGTCGTGGAAATATGCGGAATTTTGAATAATGGAGAATTTTATTGATGAACCCCATGTAGCAGTCTACAGGGAATGGAAAAATAATAACTGATTTTCATGGTAACAAAAAATACTTATCCATTATAGTGACAATATTTGAAAACACTTTTTTAACACAATCGTTTCTCATTTGCTTTACATTGTCAAAGTTATCTTCGACAATAGTAGATAAGACGATGAATCGGAAACAATTAATTTGAATCCGCACAACAAAATATTATTCATTTCACATTGACTACCCATGAGCTAAGGTCAGTCATTGCAGCTAAATTAGGCCGGCATGACGTCTTGGTCGCATGGTGCTAAAAACTTATTAGCTATGTTATTGTGTGTCGAGCGGTTTTCCGGTGGCTCATTGTAGGGCAGGTAAAAAAGCAAGCATCACGTCTACATAACATTTATGTGGATGTCTTTGGGTGTCGGTAGTCGATAGGGGGCACTAACTGTTTCCCCACTTTCTTAAACAAAGACAAGAATTAGACTATCAGAGGCTTTAGCTTTCCCTTGTCTGACTTCACTCAACACGTCAGAACAATCGTTTCGCTTCGTTATACTAGCGAAAGACGCCACCATGGTAGCCCAGTGCTGGTTCTCAATGCACTACCTGAAAACGAAACAAAAGTGAAACACCATGTGTATGCGGCTTATTAAGTTTACGATCAGTTTCAGCTGTAACTTACTAAAAAATTCGAGCGGCTACATGAAGCGCTGCTCACAATTCGAGCGGCTACATGAAGCGCTGCTCACAATTCGAGCGGCTACATGAAGCGCTGCTCACAATTCATAAGCTTTGTGATTAATTTCTTATGAATCACTCACTGCCCTAGCGAGTATTTAAATGGAACATGATTGAGGATTTTAATGTACTGAAATTTTAGAGGAAAAAAATGTTGTCTCAGTTTTAGAGGTATGACTTCATATCTGACAGTAAAACTGCGAAACGTCTATTAATAACCTATTATTAATAGACGTAAAATGTAATATATAATAAATATATATAACTTATAGTATGGGCTATACTCTAAGTTAGACAAACTGAATAACTGTGCGAAAGTTCATTAAAATCGGTCCTGTAGTTTCTAGATGCACCCGAAACTTCTGTTGAGTATTTTCACTGAGACACTTCGACAGAGTTACTGAATACATCTGTGTCACATCTCCCGACATTCGAGCATCCATACAGAACAAATAAATAATTAATGTTTTTATAAACGATTTTATGGACTCATTAGAGTAAAAAGAATAAAACAGGACGACGCCTGCAGAGCAACTGAATTCTGATATATTTTGATAATAATCATACCATACTGACTTTGCCCGTGAATAACTGGAACGTCGCTTCAAAGCCTCCTCGGGGAATCGATGTGTTCAGCAGTCAAATTAATGGCATACAGATTTTTTTATGATAGACGTACAGTGTAACCAAATCAGAGACATTCTGCGTGAGTGAAACCATCACTCCATATTTAAAGATGTACATGCACATGTCCGTCGCTAGTCACAAAAATATGGTTCGTTTGGCTCATTAAATTATAAAATTATTAAAAAAGATCTTAAAAATGTTCAAATGTTATAGTGCCATCAGGTGAGTTTAAGTAGGAATTTTTCCGCAATGTAATTAATTCAGCTAAGTGATTTCGTACAAAAAATATTTTTCATTTACATATAACATTGATGGTATAATTTTTATTTTTTTAAAGGTGGTATAAAATAATCCATTTTACAATCATCCATTTAACATTTAACAAATGATGATAAGTTGCGACCCGTCGTAAATGTAAATTGAAAAATAAATAAATGTGGAAAAAGTACATCAACTTTATTTATTTATATTATTACAAAAAAAAGGAATTAGTTTACATCAAGAAATGACAATACGTTTCAGTCATATATATATTATAAATTTATTATTATATAGTAAATAATACTTATCCTATAGTATTAAGTTTCTAGTAACTTGCATACCTGCGTTAAACAATACTTACTTAGTATATTCTCGTATTTTTTTATAATGGCCCTTTGTTGCTACTATTAATCCTTATTAATATTAATAACTGCTTAATAATATAATTGTTCACTGACACAAAAGGCGTTATCGAGACCCTTAATATAAGGGACAACAAATAATGAGGTGATTCAATAACCCATTTCAAACTCTATTGTTATCGTGTTATAACTCAATCTGGTTCGTGCGACATACGAATATATAATTGATCTGATAAACGCTAACTTAAAACACCTTTTAACTTTACTAGGAGCTTATTTTTTGTACAGTCAGCGTGATTTAGTACAGAAAAAAAAAACAGAAAAGTTATTATCATTACAGAAACGAGCCATGCAGCCGAGCGGGGCCGATACGAGCCGGGAGGTAACTCTCGACCACGTGATACCACGTGTAGGGATAGGATGTTGTCGCCTTTCTGCGGTTTGAAAGTAGCCGTAGGCTCATACCAGGCGTGTGGCAATCGCGCATCTACATATGTGGATGGGCGTCGGTTGTGAACAAATGTAACCTATTACTCGTTTGTCCCCCTATGCTTTATAACGAAAACCACAGGGATGACGGTATTTGATTCTTATATAGTTATAAAGCCGTGATGCACATCACACAAAACGCGAAAGCATAACCCTGACGTAACGCCGATAGACCTAAAGTGAATGATGATTATCAGCTCCGGAGGGGCTGTCCGATACGCACCGTTTGGGCCTGATACAGGCTGATGACAACAAGCAGCACGGAAAAGTATGCCGTTTAGTTACGTTTCCAGTTATAGCAGTGTGAATAGGCGGAGCCTGCGAGCGAGAGATCGAAACAGCCGACTCTTTTACTCCACAGGGCGATGGCGTTCATAGATCAATTAGAGAACCGATATCTTCTAATGTTATATCATCAGTACACGGATTAACAGCCAACTAGATTTTTATATCACACGAAGGTTGTCCGTCCGTCGCAACACCAACAATAAACAGAAATAAGCGCCATATCAGAGCACTCAGCACCGGTACCTCCCCGGCTCACTATATGTGCGTATGTTTTGTTCGACTGTACGTAATTTGTTATTCACTCGCCCCGATTTGTTGGCGGTGAGGGCGAGCGGAAAGTACAAGAGAACAGGCAACTATGAGATTCATTAAAAACGTATTACTTGAGTGCCACAGGGTTATAGCTACACACACATACACATACATACACACACACACACACACACACACACACACACACACACACACACACACACACACACACACACACACACACACACACACACACACACACACACACACACACACACACACACACTCACACACACACACTTCATATTTGCAGCATTGCACCTGGTTCTGGCCTGCCATAAAATTCGAACTTTGTGGGCTGTGGAGATAAGCTACGATAAAATATGAGTGTGTCGTTGGTATAGCTACTGTAGGTGGGTAGACGTGAAATGAAAAAGAAATGAATATTTTAAAGAATTACAAATCACAATGATTGTAAAGTTTTAAAGCACAGGCTAAGTGTGAAGGATACACTTATAAAATAACATAAAACTAATTAGACCGGTACGACCGGGAGATGCCTCTCGCTAACGTCATGTCAAGGTGGCATAAGTTATGCGGAGAGACTATGGCCGTCGATAGTTAATTAATCATTCGTGAGTCCCCTTGTTACTGGAAAATAACTTTAGGTTTCCTCGATACACGCTGCGACTGACGGACAGATACACAACTAATAGAGTTTCCATTTCTTCTTTGAGGAACTCTAAGAAAACCTTTTTAATTGTTGTTCCTGACAAATAAAGCATGAATTTTATTAGAATCTTTTTGAAATTTCTTTCATAAAGGTCAAGATGGCGGTCACATTGACAGCACGACATGAACAGCGCCACCTACTCGTGGAAGTTAATATTGAAATAAAAACTAATATCAGAACATTAGATCTGGCGCTACCACCACCACTACCACTATATACAGCACCATTTAGCCGGCCATGATTGATCACCCGCTTATCGGGTTATTGTTTCTTGTGAAACTCGGGAAAAATATATAATTTGTCACACCACCTTATCGGAGCTATAATTGTTTTCTAATCTCGCGAGCTTTAATGAAAAGCTTGCACCTTATATTTTTTTGTACTTTGATTTCTATTTAGAACATTATTTTTTAAGAATGTACACGATAGTATCGAAATACTGGAGGCATAATGAAAATGTAAATAACATCATATAAGGGAGTTTATTAATAACAAATGTAACATTCAATCTAAAACAAAAACCCGATTTCTTATAAACCTCTTCCGTTGTGGAGTGACTGACAGACAACGCAAATCCGAAAATATTGAACGTTCTTGGACAGTGATTATGGGGAAAACGAGCAGAGCCTACACACCTAACTTACTTGAAATGCAGCATAGCATAAATCAGCTTTGATTTCCCAACTTTTAGACCTTGGCTCCAAAGAATAATTTACTAGATTTTCTTTTCCGAGAGCATACGGAATTTTCTTCTCCAAGAGTTTTACATGTTTTTCTTCTTAAAAAATCTGTACGAGATTTTCTACCACGAAAATTTTATGAGATTTCCTTCGTCTTCTTAACAATCATGCGATTTTACGTCGATTAATGATCGAGATATTTCTACTGAAACTATGAGGGGCCTGGTCAGCAGGTGGATTATAATTTAGAAACTGCAACTCTCACCTCGGTATTACATTACTATATTCTATTCTAGGTACAATATAACTATGCCCACATGGAATCCCCCTCCTATAACCATAACCTGACCCTGTATAATTAAATTTGGTATATTTATGGGCTGAGCCAGCCATGAGCATCAATAGCCGTGGCATTAGCATCAGATCGATAGTGTCTTCCGGCCCGTGCCGGGTGGAGGCAGGCACCGGGGTGCGCGAGGGGAGGACCTGTCGGCTTTATATATGGGGGCCATGGTTCTTTGTGACTGAAAAACTCCTTAGGTATATATAGTATGGGCTTATAACTCTACTTGTATGTACATGAACGCGAAACTTTTTATGTATGCTTCTTATTACTTCCCGCGAAAGCTATTGAACGGTTTCGGTTGAAGCTAGACACATATCTCTATAGATCACATGCTGGTATGGAATATGTTTAAAGCTTTATCCATAAAGTAAAAGGTTTCTTTGAGATACGTACGAGTAATATTTAAAGTGTAAACATGTCGTCTGCTAGTCCCTATGCGCTCTGAAACCATTGATCAGACGAGCTAAAGATTCACTGCCGAAGAACTGCTCTCGACAGACAGGAGATTAGAGATACCGGGAGGCTGCCTAGTTTACATAATTCGTTTATTTTCTGTTTCTTTATAATTTAATAATTCGTCTTTATGACGCTCCCCGCGTGCTGTGCACTCCGGGTCTAAAATACAAGATCTGGTGTCGCAATGACTAGACTGATTATTATGAAAATTATGTTCAATAATAATTAAAAAAAAAAATATATTTGGCAACCTTATTGCACAAACTTTTGATTACTTTACGAGCATATAGAATAGGAGCATCTGATGGTTAGTAACTAAACGAGTGGTGACGTCACGACCCGCAGGTACCAATGCATTTAACTTCGTGAGGGATATCAGGGGTTAGGGACACAGGGGCGGGCTTTTGTTGTCACACAGGAGGTAAACGATGAGTGGCCAGATCTTTTTATATTTATAAGGGCAAGCAGCAGGCGAAGAGTCTTAGAGACAATCTATTCCTAAAAAATATTTCGAAATCAAATACTTAAACTTCTTAAAATGTATTGATGCCAGTCAGGTCAATCCACTCGTGACCATGGTTGCGGCAGAGCTTCTGAAACGTCGGGCTAGTTAAATAATTAAATAAACCGCGATAGAATCCGTAAAAGTAGTTTTGTTGTAATTCTTAAAATGTATCTAAATGTAGCCAGTACCACTTGCGCCATCGAGACTATTTTACGTTACCTTTATGTTTAAATACGTCAAACTGGAGTGGGAGCACAGTATATACACCTCAAATACGTTCAACATTATCCTTCTTCTGTCGGCGTCGGATAAAAATATGAGTCACCGGTTCTTAGACAACCAAGTACCCGAAAAGTCCGTATCGATTTATGCGTGATTCGATTAAACATTCAAAGAAATAACAATAACTTAGCCGCTACCGTCGAGGGTATCGGGTTCGAGTTTTGAGGTCGATGCAGTCGCGTCCCGCAGCGCCGCGGCGAAATCTGTACGGACCTCAGAGACCAGAGACCTGTAATCGATGCTTCAACAATCGATTTAATTATCGATTATCGATTTTAACGTACAGTCGTCATAGAAAACATCCAACTAATTTAAGAAGGTAAAAAAAAAACGTATTTGTTACTTTACTTTTTACAGTTTGAAGCATTGGGTAAGAAGGAATCTATAGTTATTTAAGTAAAAGCCATTATGAATCTGAAGAGCATATTCAGTTGAACCCGCTAATCTCAGGGCCTACTGGTCTTATTTGCACAATTGATTCGGTGTTGCGTAGCGCATTTGCGACGAGGTCCAAAATAAAACTTGAAGTTTTCTTAATGGGATTGGCTCACAACTCATTCCCACCACTGCTACTCCTGTGTCTCCAGGATCAACAGCGGCATCCACTATGGACCCATTGACATGATCGCAGAGAGTCCGAGGGAACAGCTAAAATTGTCTCGGGGCCCGCAACGAGTTTAATCGGAAGTAGGAGGAGTAGGAAGGTCCTCCTTAATCAAAGCGGAGACAGTACAAGATTGCAATGACTTATACACGCCGAGAATAGAGAGGGCAACCAGATGAAGCCCAGCTATGCACCACGAAGATGTATTGACTTGTCATTATATTTAGAATATTACGTCGAATGGGACATTATGTTCATTTGCTGCCAGTGGCTTTTAAAGTAGCCGCGACCAGTTAGAGACTGACTCACACAATGATCTACTTCTAACTTCTAACAAGTGTTTCGCTAGCCGGTTAAACTTGACGGTTTTCATTGCCTGCCGTTTTACCTCTGGGAGGTCACTGAAAATCGGTGACGTCGTTTCTTATTTCTCCGTCGTATACCGAGTTGGGTGTTTCTCTGTCCGACAGAATTCGTAACGAAGTCAAGAGGCAGAGAACTAAAGTTTCAGATATCATGCGACGAATAAGCTCACTGAAGTGGCGATGGGCTGGTCACACACTCGGAAGAACAGATGGCAGATGGGCCAGTAAGGTTCTGGAGTGGAGGCCGCGTTCAGGAAAACGAAGTGTTGGTCGACCGTCCACCAGGTGGGAAGATTCCGTGCAGTAGCCGGTCCGGGATGGATGCGAGTAGCAGGAGATCGGTCGTCTTGGCATTCATTGACAGAGGCCTGCGTCCAGCAGTGGACCGATAAGGACTGATAATGATGATGACGATAACGAGTAACACAACAACACCAGTGAATGTATACCCACAGAGTTGTTAAGTTTTATTTGTGATCTTCTTGCGGCATTTGATTTACGGACATATTTCCTATATGTTTATCATTCTGTCTGCAGCTGTATTGTAAAGCAGTGAACAAATGTATTTATATTCTATTCTTTAAACAAAGGAGCTTATAAGCTATTATAGATAGGAGCGAAGATACCGGTTACGCAGGTGAAACCGCAGGGCGCTGCTGGTATGGTCGTTATCTTTTTAATTTTTAATTTTATTTTTGAATTTACTTACAATTGTCCTAATTATATTCAAGTTCATTCCTCGGTAGGCTGGACCTGCGCAATATTGTATCAGATCGCAGAACCTGCCAGCTCCACCTGCTAAACATTAGCACTCATTTAACACAAACCCGTCTCATAAAAATACCAATAAATCCCATAAAACGAAGAATCTTCGGTCTCAGACAACTTAAAAATAAAGTATGGATAGACAATCTGAAATAAAATCCTGCGCGAAGGACGTAAGTGGCGTAAAGTGTAGCTTAACGATGGTGTTACGCGCAGCGAGTTACCGCTGAACAGTAACGTCTAACATTCCATTTTTCTAACCCCGCGCTTTAAATCTTTTATTAAGGAGTAAATAAAGAAATCGGAGCTTCTCTACCCGGCCAACTGTACACACGTGAGTTATTCACGTCGTCGACCCTCAAGAACCTCGTGGTCACATAAAGCATCCGGCGCCCCCTACCGTTCACATTGGGAACTGGCTCGGCGCAGGCCTCGATAACTCAGCCATACATACAGTATGCAAAGTGCTAGTACGATTTACGCGTTTAATTATATATTTTTAATTGGTGTTTCGGTTCTATTTATTTATTACTCTGTGGTCGTGATATCAGCTGGGGGTCGTATCATCATCACCATCAGTATCTACCGAGTTAAATTTTGTGTCAGGTGTTGGCTATCACGGCGTGCTTTGTGCGGTTTGTAGCGGCGAATTGGACGAAAGAGTTCGACACAATTATTCTTGTGAGGTGGATAGGAGGGTTGGCAATCACTTACCATCTGGTCACCGGGCTAAGTATATTAAGCGGTCTTCTTAAATTATAGGGGTGAAACTAGAACTTTTTCATGACTACCGACGCCCATGATCATCTCTCCTTATCTCCACCTCTCTACAGGCCTCCACACAACACACATCATGAACCGCACGAAGTGCGACGCCGAACATGTCGCTTTACGCCGGCATATCGCCCAATATCGCTGCAATACAACGTGACACTACCTTCTATTAGACACTGTTTACTTGCTAGGGTGACCTAGCTTTTTTGTGTATGGTGTGATTTCCTTTAACGTTATGATAGGTGTGTTTCCTTAACCCTTTATCTTCTCTTTTAATTTTCTGTTTTGTTAATCTGTCACATAATAGCAAAAAGAGAAGACAGTAGAATATTGAAACTGTGTGTTCCGACACAAGTCTTGAATGTTCTCCTTAAGAACAAACATATTTCAAAAGTGACAGACGTGATATGTATATATATATACATATATACACATGTATATAT
>JAFELO010000978.1:86583-110089 GCA_017140195.1 Eumaeus atala
GTGTGTGTGTGGCTATCGCCGCCCATAGACATCAGCAAAACGAGCGTGTGCTGGTGTGTGTGTGTGTGTGTGTGGCTATCGCCGCCCATAGACATCAGCAAAACGAGTGTGTGCTGGGAGGCTATCGCCGCCCATAGACATCAGCAAAACGAGCGTGTGCTAGGTGGCTATCGCCGCCCATAGACATCAGCAAAATTTGAGATCTTGGCGCGTTGCGGGTCTTGAGCATATATAAGTTAACTTTAAAGTATCAATAGGTCATACAGCGCATGCACAAGCAATTCAAACATTTAAAATGTCAATAATATTTAAATAAATAACAAAAACTGTGTACTTAAAATATATGTTCATGTACCCGACGTCACTCGCTTTGTCAGGAGGAATGTAACAACACCTCGCACGTTATAATTCGTCAAACCGCTCAGGCTGCGTCAGGGACTACAGGAGTCTACATACGTACATACATACAAACATACCATTGATTTACAAAAATACAAGATACACGATTTCACATAACCTGTCATTGTAAAGCATTCGTAATTGTACGTAAACCTACACCTCCAGAATTGCTACTTTATTTAGCACCTCCGGAATTGCTACTTTATTAATTATATACTAAAACCTTTTTTTGGAATCGTACTGTTTGTTGGTGAAACTTTTTTTTTGTTGACGCGGGGAAACGCATTTACACGCCTTCACTGGCCCTGGGTGGGGTCCAAAGGTGTGTGGAGCTCGCGACACATTATAGTGCCGAATACCCACAAAAACCACCGCGAGTGCCTACAGTGCCGCCCTTGGTGACGTGTCCCGGAACAACATCAGGGCACCTAGATGGCTAGTCAGCCCGCTAAGGGACCGACGCCACGTCCAGAGTTGGGGTTGTGTGCACCACAGCACAACCCCACCAACATTGGGACAGTGCAATGGGGCTAGGTTCCCATCCTCGTCCCTTGCTCCGTGCGCAATAGCGCCGCCTCATTGTATTTTTGCTCTTTTGTCCCCTGTTCTTATAAGAGGGGTACAAAGAGCATACACCTCCTCGGTTCAACTAGCTTCGCCCAAGGTGTCTCGGATCAGCCCAGGCTACTGAGCCCCACCGCCAAGGCAAGGCTTGACCCACGGTGGGGTTGTTGGTGAAGCCTGAACACCCGTTAAGTATTTTATTTAACCCCGTTTAACCCGTTAATTGTTATATTAATTTGAGAAAATCGATCAAACGGAGACCAGACAGTTTTACGAACTTCATATTCTAACACGTTCAGATGGGAACCGCTCAGATCATTATAAACTAAACATATTGTTTACGTACCCATGAACGTGTTCACAAGCCGTACAATACGCGACGCATGCTGAGTAACATTTACGAGGGTGGATCTAAAAGTTCTAAGCCCGACCAAGAAAATGAAACAAAAGTGGATCTAAATTTATTTTTATTTTTCGACATAGTTTCCATCTAGTTCAACACACTTCTTCCACCTGACCTGCAACTTGTTTATCCCCTCGAAAAAAAAAGATTCCGGAAGGGTGGCGAAATAATCGTTTACTGCGACTATCACCTCATCTATGGTCAAAAATTTCGAGCCACCCAAATGGTCTTTTAAATTTGGAAATAAATGACTATCAGAAAGGGGTTAATCCGGCGAATAAGGTGGGTGGGGCAGCAATTCGTAGCCACAAACATGGATTACAGACATTGTTTCAACCGAAGTGTGAACACGTGCATTGTCTTGATGAAACAAAACTTTCTTACGCAACATTCCCGGCCTTTTTTCTTTTGTTTCTTCCCGGAGTCTTCGTAAAAGGTTACAATAAACACTGGAATTTATAGTTTGACCCTTCGGTGAATAATCTACAAAAATAATGCCCTTCGCATCCCAAAAAACAGAAGCCATGACTTTGTTAGTCGACAAAACGTCCTTAGCCTTTTTCGGTGTAGGAGAGTCTGATCTTTTCCACTGTTTGGATTGTTGCTTTGATTCAGGAGTATGGTGGTGAACCCAGCTTTCATTCATGGTAACAAATCTAGACAAAGAGTCCTCGGGATCAGTCTCAAAAAGTTTCAAACAGTCTCGCGAAATTGTATATCGAACTCGTTTTTGTTCAGCTGAAAGCAACCTCGGGACCCAGCGAGCAGAAATCTTATGGAACCCCAACTCTTCCGTTATAATGTGTTGCACCAGGCCATAACTAATGTTTGTTATCTCAGCTATCTTACCAATGATCAAAAGTCGGTCACCCAGTACGAGATCACAAATTTTATCGATGTTTTCTTTCGTGGTAGAGGATGTAGGCCTTCCACTCCTAGGATCATCTTTAATGCTCTCACGACCGCGCTTAAACTCAGCTACCCCTTTTGGCACTGGAATACGATGGAGCAGACTCCCCCAAAGTGCTCACCATATCTTGATGGATGTCTTTTGGTAACAGGCCTTTTTTATTGAGATACTTAATTACTGCACGGTGTTAAATTTTTTCCATTATTGAAAATTGCGTCAGATTGCTTCAAACAAATAATCACAGAAAATTTATATTGTGCAGTATCGGAATGAAACTGCGCACAATAAATCAATATGACACATACTAACAAATGACGGATTGTCCCGCACTACAGGACAACCCCACCAACTTTGGGACAGTGAAATAGTGTGAGGTTCCCATCCTCGCCCCTTGACTCATGAGCGAAAGCGCCTGCTCCTGTTTCTCTTTCGTCCCCTCTTCTTATAAGAGAGAGCGATTCTCCAAAGTGCACTCCGCTCGGTTCAATTGGCTTCACCTGGGTGCACCCCAGTCTACTGAACCCCAACGCCACGACAAGGCTTGAACCATGGTGGGGAATGCTGGCTACATTGTTTTAACTACACCTAAGATTTTTATTATTTCATTCAATGAGTTTTATATATTAAGACCAGGATTTTGATATCCATTTGTTGGTGATACCTAAACTAGTAGGCTGAGTGATTACCTTTTCTTGGGGTTTTTCCTTACACTGTTGTGCATTTTCTTTAGGTTAGTTAGCATAAGTCTATTTATGTTCTATCAAAATAAATTTATAAAGTGAAATATTTTCTTTCTCTTACTATTTCACTCTTTTTTACTCTTATTTTCCCTTGTATGTGTTATTTCCGTTCTATTTTGGTTTAGTTTGGTAATTCTATATAAACATTGGTAAATGTGTAACAGAGTACTAATTTTTCCTGAATAAATTTTTATCCTGTTCTATTTAATTTAACTTTCTGCTCAACCTAACTCAATTGTATTCCTAAAATGTAAGCTAGCGCAATTATTTAACCATTACAGCAAATTATGGTTAAGTGTGAGAAATACGGACACCACAACTGTGGATAGTTTTAAAATCGTTTAAGATTTCGGTACGCAGGTCGTTGACCTGCCGGCTCCAATCTTCTCATACTGATTGCGTCCCGCAGGTGCGCATGCTACAGACATTTGAATTGCAAGCTTTTCCACGCGCATCTTTTATTATTAAGGAAGGGAATCGGCTTTAATTCTACTGCGTCTCCAACCTTCATCCTTTCATGAGTGGGACTTCGGACTGTAACGCCTGAGTGTCCGTTTGTAGCCTGTCTGTAGCCCGTATGTAGCCCATCTGTACCCCGCCTATAGTCCTTCTGTTTCCTTCTGTAATCCGTCTGTAGCCTGACTGTACCCCGTCTGTAGCCCGTCTGTAGTCCGTATGTGGTCCGTCTGTAGAACGTCCGTAGTCCGTCTGTGGTTTGTCTGTAGCCCGTCTGTAGTCCATCTGTTTCCGTCTGTAGTCCGTCTGTAGCCTGTCTGTAGCCCGTCTGTAGTTTGAGCGTAGCCCATCCGTAGTCCGTCTATAGTCCGTCTGTTTCCGTCCGTAGTCCGTCTGTAGTCCGTCTGTTTCCGTCCGTAGTCCGTCTGTAGTCCGTCTGTAGCCCATCTGTAGTCCGTCTGTGGTTTGTCTGTAGCCCGTCTGCTGTCCATCTGTAGTCCATCTGTTTCCGTCTGTAGTCCGTCTGTAGCCCGTCTGTAGCCCGTCTGTAGTCCGTGTGTGGTCCGTCTGTAGTCCGTCTGTAGACCGTCCGTAGTCCGTCTGTTTCCGTCTGTGGTTTGTCTGTAGCCCGTCTGTAGTCCATCTGTTTCCGTCTGTAGTCTGTCTGTAGTCCGTCTGTAGTCCGTCTGTTTCCGTCTGTGGTTTGTCTGTAGCCCGTCTGTTGTCCGTCTGCAGTCCATCTGTTTCCGTCTGTAGTTCGTCTGTAGCCCGTCTATAGCCGGTCTGTAGTGTGTCCGTAGCCCGTCCATAGTCCGTCTGTTTCCGTCCGTAGTCCGTCTGTAGTCCGTCTGTGGTTTGTCTGTAGCCCGTCTGCTGTCCGTCTGTAGTCCATCTGTTTCCGTCTGTAGTCCGTCTGTTGTCCGTCTGTAGCCCATCTGTAGCCCATCTGTAGTCCGTCTATAGTCCGTCTGTAGTCCACCTGTTTCCGTTTGTAGTCCGTCTATAGCCCGTCTGCAGCCCGTCTGTACGTAGCCCGTCCGTAGTCCGTCTGTAGTCCGTCTGTTTCCGTCCATAGTCCGTCTTTAGCCCGTCTGTAGTACGGCGGCCATAAACGACATTGTCATAATTGTTTTGTAGATGTGTTGCCTTTCTTCTTTTGTTCCTTACAATTGACCTTCGAAAACTAACAAACCGCAAGAAACATGCCAATACAGGAGTTTGTGACCAAAAATGAGATTTAAGCATTTATTTACGTATACTTGTATGCTTTTTAGGATTCCGTGGCTCCTTCACAAATGCTTATAGTTACGTCGTGTCCGTCTGTCTAACAATTGGAGTTATAGATTTTTCTTATTGCCAATAACTCTCTTCAAAGGCGAGTTCGGATCGCTCTTGGTCAGTCTATTTAACACTTGCAATATAGTTTGCTATGTACAACCTGTTGTGTATTTTTCTGTTACTTCAAGTTGGCTTTAATGATAATTGCCAGATAAATCATGTGCCAAGTGTTTAATTGATTATTTCTCAAACAATGCGTGTGCGTAACATTGATGTGAGGATATCGATATTTATGATCGATTATCACGTTAACTATAAATTTAATTGTATCCACTCGATTAATACAATGGATAATATAAAACATGATTTCATTGTTGTGTAACAACTCATACACAGTTGAGTCTAACTCAACTCGTTAACAGTTTGCATAGAGGTAAATAAGGTCGGCGGGGCAGATACTTTTGCTCAAACACAGAATAGGTGGCTTGCCGTCGCGTTTTATGTAGTGTGAGACAGTTGGATTATCCCATTGAGGTTTAGGCAGATGGGAGGACTAATATCTCAGGCTATGTGTATGTTTATGGACGTCATCTGTCATTCAGATATAAAACTTGTTTCTCCCTAAATAGCCTATTCTTAGACCTTGGCATAGTGAAGGACTATTCAGCAGATAGGCAAGGTGTTATGAATAGATAATAAGTACCAAGTATTCAGCAGATAGGCAAGGTGTTACGAATAGATAATATGCACCAAGTATTCAGCAGATAGGCAAGGTGTTACGAATAGATAATAAGTACCACTTAAGTATTCAGCAGATAGGCAAGGTGTTACGAATAGATAATAAGTACCAAGTATTCAGCAGATAGGCAAGGTGTTACGAATAGATAATAAGTACCAAGTATTCAGCAGATAGGCAAGGTGCTACGAATAGATAATAAGTACCAAGTATTCAGCAGATAGGCAAGGTGCTACGAATAGATAATATGCACCAAGTATTCAGCAGATAGGCAAGGTGTTACGAATAGATAATAAGTACCAAGTATTCAGCAGATAGGCAAGGTGTTACGAATAGATAATAAGTACCAAGTATTCGTTAGAACATGAACTTGATCAATTCTCGGGTTGAGTAAAGCCAAAATGTTTGGAATTCCAAATTTTATCCAGGGACAGGCCATCATTAGAACTGAGTCTTGGGTTAGTCCACTTACATTATTTTTTGCTCTAGTTTTGTATTGTGGCATGAAGGTGCAAACGGTGGTCTTAGACACTAACGGGCCGCCGGACCCTCGCAAGCCACATGTTTCATGACAACACACAACACTGGCGTCACCTGACGTGTGCCCGACGTCGGTATTAAATCACCGGCGCAGCAGACCTCCAGGTACTTAGAAGTGACGCTGAGGAGGGGAAGAGGAACCCGACACGGAGCTTCATCGGATTGTTACGAATAGCCCGGGTGATTTTTTACGACTACTAATAACGCGATATCGAAAATATACCTTATGTTAGTATTATGTGAGCGAGAGTCAGTCGTGCCGGCCCAATTCCGCTGCAATGCAGCATGTCCTCTCACTAAAACTAGGGCATGCGACTAGACTACGCTTTGAAAGGGGGATCAACTCCCCACTCATCCGTAGATGGGACACGCATCGCGGCATGAGAGAGACAATTATTGTTTAAGTCTACGAGCCGAAGGTCAAATTGTTATTTGAGTTTGCTGTGCAGGTAGAGTAGGAGTTCAGAAGTCTCTAGAGCTTTTATCTTAAGGAATGTGAAAGCGTCGATTGTCTTAGAAGTTAATAATCTTCAAATTGTTATGATGTGGGCCAAAAAAATACTAGCGCGTACTCTGTGTTTACTCGCGGCGTTGTAATTATAAACGAATTAGGCGGTTCAACGAACCAGGGCTAAGGCTATGTAGAGGCTTTTGCTGTGTTTGTTATTGAGCTACAGATAAAAAACAATCTCTATTTATTTTATGTTACAACAAGCATCGAATAAGCCCATTGAGTATGACATACATGCGTCCAGACCCGATCCTGTGCAGCTGCTTCATTTATTCTCTAAAATCGTGCGCAATGCACTCCATTCTTCAAGATAATCTAAGATACGTATTACCTCAGATTATCTTATGCAAATATGAAGAATCTTAAATGATAATATCCATAATTATCGCCATGATCAGGGTAGTAGACACATAATATTGTCGCTAAACCTTTAATGTCTCCAAAAAAAAAAAAACAATAGACAATAACTAAGACCTTAGCACAATTATTTAATTGTGAGAACTCACACAAAACGGACACATAACTTTGAACTTTAGTTAAACGCGCAAAAAATTACAATTCCTTTGTACATATCACCGCAGATATGTTTATGAAAATGGTTATAGGCGGAAAAATCATTGCCAATTCGAAATTGTTTGATATTAAACCGTAAGTTAAGGAGATTAGTTTTAGTTTCCATTGCCGGTGGCATTTCATACATGAGTTGGCAAGTGTGCCAAGTAAAATGATGTATGCCAATATCATAAGAGTTCTCGCCCGATCGCGCATAGCCTTCGGCCGAATGGCCGTTTTCCGTTAGTTTTTCTTATATAATTTACGCATTTCCACCAGGCTAGGTGGCATCGAAGGTCGTATCTAGGAAGTATTTTAAATTGGCGTATCCTCAATGTTTGTCGAGAGACAGATCACACATGATGCAATGAAGCAATGACTAGCAAATATAGTCGGATCGATACAAACAGAAATCGTCTCTTCTACACGTTCAAAACTATTTCAATTTAGACATTTCCACTGTTGCTAGTTAAACCTACTCTATTGTATTACATTTTACCCGGCTGGGTGAGGGTAATACAATATAATAGTTGTCTGATACTCGTATGTACGTAGATCTCTCTGTCCCCTGCTACAACCTGACCGCCTTGACAGATCTTAGTGCATGCGGTTTCGTTATATTGTTCTCGATATTGCTAGAGACACTGTGTGCAGTAAATGCCTTGAGATAAGGCTTTTTCACGGCTCGTAACGTCTTGAAAATCGATAACACTAGCTGCATGTACAAAAACGTATGACGTGGTTGTAATGTAGTGGCGTGCAAGCGAGTGATCGTAAGCAGTCGTCTCGTTCGCTTCGTCGGGCGTAACTTTCACAGATCAGTCACAGAGCCGCCGTCATGTGGAATCATATTGTCCGTAAACCGATAGACAGACAATCAGTTTCTATTTGTCTACCGAATGTCTAAGGCAGTGCAGTGGCAGCTCAGGCTCTCGCGCGGCTGGCGCAGGCGTCACGCGATGAACTGGATTGTTTCCTTGTGGCTCACATATTTTTTATCCCCAATGCCAGTGGTCACAATAATTTTTTTCTCCAAGAAAAACCTTAAACTGGCGAATCCCCTAATAGAATTTGACTAACAGACTGACTGACACCCGATGTGACTGACTGACACCCGATGTGACTGACTGACACCCGATGTGACTGACTGACACCCGGTGTGACTGACTGACACCCGATGTGACTGACTGACACCCGATGTGACTGACTGACACCCGATGTGACTGACTGACACCCGATGTGACTGACTGTGTTTGATTTTTATTTACAACACAAGCAGCAGTCCCTCCCAGCTTCGCACGAGTGTTTCACGAGTTATGACAAAAAATGATCATAAAACATACAAATTATGAATTGTAGTTTCGGTCTCGTAATCACTACTCGACAACAAATTAAATTTATGACATAGCAACGTATGTCGGAACAGCGAGTTGTTAACAGGTAAATAAGGATTCACTTTTATGTTATTTTCACACTTTGATTACGTTAAAGAACTTAAACGTTTTAGGAAATGCTATATAGCCTATGTTGATCACTGGTAAAGTAGGATTCTAATAGTAAAATTCTTTTTCAAATCGGTCCAGTACTCTCGGAACAAACAAACGAACAAGCAGTCAATGTTTTCTCTTTATAATATTACTATAGCAAACATTCATTGTTTATACCTAAGCTTGAGCGGAAACTAGGTTATAAATATTCAGTTGCATTATTTTTGGTGCATTTTTAAATTTTAATTTATAATTCTATCTTGAACATTTTCATTTCATTTCATTGTGCAAGTTTAGAATCTCTAGGCACACTCCCTCTGAGCCATCCTTGCGCACCTTCTGCTGGTACTGTTAGGAAACATTGACCGATGCAATGAAACCAGTTTAGATGGGTTGATATTGTTTGATCATGGCAGATGGTCATGGGAAACGCTCGCTTAACCTATGTATGTCCTTCATAGGTAATGCGTCAAATGACGGCAATTGTCATCAAATTGCAAGTGATTGACATAATTATGTACTAGGACACCATAATTGACAGACAGTTAGAGTACATATATAGTTTACTGATGTGTGTTACGTTTTATGCTAGCCGTATAGAGGTCGTTCGGGGGGGAAGGAGAGCAACGGACGGTTCCAGTCTGCAAGTGGTTACTTAGGTCATGGGTAGAGATTACACAGATCTCAATATGGAAATGTGGTGAAATACAAAGGCGACTGGCCATCGCTCCACGTCGGCGTGACTGGAATGTGCCTGCATACTGGTCCGACTCAGCTACAATGGCTGTTCAATTTTACGTTTCTTAAGTCAAATTTCTTTAAGCAGGCTTTACTCTGAGAGTAAGCTGGTGAATACGTGACAAGAGTGTTGCGAACTCAAAACCAACGGAAGTTGGGGGAGAGATATAAGTTAGTTATCATAGGAAGCTACAATCACGTCTCTTATGGCCGGTTTCCCTTAAAAGAACCAATTTGTTTGCTTGTCCTTTATGGATTACGAGTTTCAGTTTCAGCTAACTTCAGAACGCTCTGAGCAGGGCATTGGAGAAGAAACCGTAGCGTGGGGTACAACCAGTTACAATATAATTGTGTGAGTCCTTGCAGCCCTGCCTATTTGACCTCGTAGCGCTTGAATTAAATACCCTTTATACATATTCTAAAGGGCACTTGTATCACAATAAAGCGTATAATCGGTATTTATTCTCGTGCCCATTCTGTGTTCCCCGAGCCGCGTGGGGCCCCCACTATCACCCTCCTATCCGTGTCACACAATGAGCCCCGTGACGCAAGCTAATGTCCTGACGAGGGTCTGACACATCAACCTGACACACGATTAGACAGGTTGCAAAAGTATTTCTGCTCATTTTGAATAACATATCGAAATATCTTAATGCAAGTTAAAATTTACCTACTGTTAAATAAGTATCCTTTTTCCGTCATCTTTTTGTACACGACTAGAATTTACTCAAATGGACATAATTGGGAAAAAATACAACCCAAGCGCATTAAAGTGCTACATTAGTAAACCAAACATATGCCAATAGCGTGTAACGTGATTTTCATATAATTCCTAAACATGAGCAGTCTATAGGCCGTAGTAGCATATGGGACAAACACGACGGTACAGCCTTCGCTTCACACTGGTACAGAGAGGATATCACCAAGTAACAGCCTGATTTAGCTGCTACATAGCAACGAAACTGCTTCCAGTCTAATACCAGGAATTACAAACACTCGACGCATCGTTATTTAAGCGCAATGTAAGTTTCCGATTGAGTCGAGAATCGAACCGCAATACTCACACTCGATTATCAAGTACAATTGGATTAGTTAAATAAATATATTGTTTGTAATGAGCTTTGGCATTAGAAGACGCCGGGAGCTTAATTCTGTTTTAATAGGAGCCTCAGGCCGCGTCCAAGTGGCCGATGTTAAAACCAAATGAGACCAAATTTCCTCTCGATTACACTCATTCGTCATTTGTGAACGCTGTCGTAAAAGTATATGATTTTTAACTCAAGCGGAGGCCGGTGATCGAAACTCGACCGTACTTAAGATAAATTTTGAAAATATTTTTGAAATCTATTCAAAGTTTTGTGTACGTCATGACTTATTGTATTTGTGCTAACCGTAGATTAGTGCGCATGTGTCTGACAGAGCTGATGATGATGATTTCTTTAGAATACGGAGCAACCTAATCAAAGGGATCCCGGTATAGGCGGATGCTGAGCCACCACCACTCGCATAATGATTATTTGTCACCCTCCTCCCTTCTCTTCTCCTTCAATGGGCCACCGGACTCTAACTAAGAGCGGCAGTATATCTGTCATTTTTCGTTGGCATCGTGTCGGTGGACCGGCTCGAAGATATGCAGTTGTCGTTGTACTCTTAAACTTATTTATTACTCCTTAGTCCTAATACATCCCTGTAACCTGTCAGAACACAATTTACCCCCATGTGTCACAATGGAAATCGCCACTGCAACCCTCCACTAATCGCCTATTAAAGTTTACCAGAAATAAAGCGATCGGTCCATTGTAGCGCACCATTACCGTGATGACCAGGTACGACGGACCGCACGCGTGTCTAATGCGAGCGCCGGCGGGTCAACCCGGTAATGGATTGGAACGATCTCCCCTACGCATTGGATTCGAATTTGCGACAATATTTATGTTTACCCGACTCACACGGAGACGGTAATGGTTTTGTTATACTCAACAAGGGCAGGTGGAGGACACACACGCAGTATGCTACAAAAGTAGAGTTTACACTACATGACCGAATTGAATTAGTAAAGAAAGAGATAAAGGAAATGCCTTTCTTTCCTGCCCCTACAGTAGTCTGCCACGCCTTTTTTTGTTGACTCGGGGAAATGCATTGACGAGCCATTACTGGCCCTGGGTGGTGTAAAGTGGTGTGTGGGGCTGGCGGCACATCACAGATGGGGTTGTCCCGCACCTCAGGGTAACCCCACCAAATTTTGGAAAGTGCAATGGAGTGAGGTTCCCATCCTCGCCCCTTGCCCCGTGCCGCCTTATTTTGTTCTATTGTCCACTCTTCTTATAAGAGGAATACGAAGATCGCTTAAGCGCTCTTTTGTCCCCTCTTCCTATAAGAGGGGTACAAAGAGCCGCCACCTCCTTTGTTGTTAATTGGCTTCACCCAAGGTATCGCGAAGTACCCCAGGCTACTGAGCCCCACCATCATGGCAAGGCCTGGACCGTGGTGGGGAGTCTGTTTCACCTGCACCAGTAACTGTCTATCTGCACTAACTTATATCTCCCTCTCAACTTCTTCCCCTCACCAGATCACACTTCAAAGGAGCAGAAGAAGTTAGTGACCACAGACGCCCATAAACATTCGGAAGCGTGGAATAGCTAACAGACCATCTTCACAAGCACGCAGCACATATATTTACGCCAGCAGTTAACGAGAGTTAGAGGCATCTTTGCGCTTGCACCGGTCTGGCGTTCAGATACAATGCGGCAATGACAGTATCTATTGCAGAATGGGCACGCGTAGTTTAAAATACACTTCGGTTTAACTTGGCGACATGAAACCAAAATGGATCTCTAGCGCGGCGCCTGGCCGTTCTGTCAATGGGGTCAACCAATAATTATATAATTAATTATCTATAATTAAACCGTGGTTATCAACCGTGAACCGCGGCCTTGCCCCGATGTGGGAACCCTGTGAGTAACTCAATTGATAAATCAATAGTTTTTGCTAACTCCATGTCAAGGTGTCAGCGATTGAACAATGTAAGTGGAAAACACGCACGGACAGACGACACGAGAGATGTAGATGTGATTGTCAGCCCTGTTGGAGGCACGCATTGCAGCCGCATCGGGCCGGCGCGACATTTCATGCATTTTTTAGTTTCCAGTGGCTTATGAAGAGTGAAACAGGAGAACGTCATGTTAATTGCCGTTGGTATGCTCCAGCTGTTCGTATTCCTTCTTGTACTACAAACATCACTACCACAATAGTAACAGAATGATTCGGTCAGTCGAGCTACCAAATATCCATCCTACGCACCAAGATCGTTGTTATGTAAAGTGTGTTTGTGTGAACTTATTGTGATATCTCAAAATCTACATATTTTATTTTATTCAAAATGGGACTTTAATAAAACTCTTTTTGTCAACGACCAAGTAACGACTTTGCTACTACTAGTTTATCCCTAACCCTGACCTGAGAAGAACCGACAAAACAAATTCGGCGGGACTGCTGACTCGAGATAATGCATAAGTTACATTATAATTACATTTTATTGTGTTGGATTTTATTACAATGCCTAAAACTAACTCTGTAATCTATCACTCTCTTCCACCCCACCGAGGAACTGGCTATGATAAATGGTCATGCGTTGTTGTTGTTGTTTCCTACATGTGATGGATTATAAATGCGAAAGATTGCTCTTTTAGAGTACAAGTCGGGCAGACAAGCAATCGAAACCTTTTAATAACTACCTACGCCCATAAACATCCACATTATTATTGAAATGCAGATGCGTTGCCAAGAGGAGGAAGTCCAATCCTCCAACGAATCAACGGCTACAGATACTCGGCTCGAAACGCCTCAGCATGGCTATAGCTTCACGGTGGTCTCATATGAGCGAGAGGTATCCCCCCGATCGTGCTGGCCCAATTCGGTTGCAATGCAGAAGTCATTACCTCTTACTAGCAGAGATGTTTCTTGCACGTAAAAACTACTGCACGTATTTTGATGAAATACTGCACTGATATTGATATATTACAACAACCAGTTTTTTAAAATGTATAATATGCTGGGAATGAACCTGGCACTTCGTTAATGTGAGCTATACTAATTAAGTCACAACTTCTTGATGAGGCTTTAATCGGTTTGGAACAAAAAGAGCGAGCCACAGTTGACACAGCGCTGGGTCGAGACCAACGCCGATAAACCGAATCTTAATTAATTCCCCTAAACGTTGTATACAAAACGAGCGAAAAATACGTTTCGTTTCGGTCGATTTACAGTACGCCACAAAAAGAACGAACTTAAGCGGAGACGGAGTTAAACAGTAGTTAAACTGCAACTTGATATGCAGATCGTGTGTAGAGATTGCACACTGTCCGAACGTTTTAATTAATACAAAGAAATGTTGTTTTTTTGTCAGCCATTAAAATAAACAGGCAGATGTCTCACGAATGCGTTTTTATAGTTATTTAATTGAGCCTACGCCAAAGACACCGACTGTTATGTATCTGACACTGTGAAATTTATTGTGCGTGCACTTTACACGCGTATAGTGAGTGACGCTAATGCTGGGAGGTAAAACAACATGCATTTTTGTAGGGCTTTGATCCGATAGGTGACAACGTCTTTTGGAATTAGATTTTCTTTTAAAATTATATTCCGACATGTTAACATCTTGCAAATAGATGACGCTAGCTGTATACACTAGAAGTATGGCGCAACAGTAACGTTACGAATGTTGCGTGCATGTTGGGTGCGTTCACAGATCAATTTTGTAAATCACTTACCCGGCAAAAACATACCAGACAAAAACATATTATCCATAAACCGGCTAATAGACAATCAGTATTATTTTAATAGTTATTGACAACGAACTAGGAAATATCTAGACGTTCCTCTTCTTTTTCTGTTCCCCTAGTGCTACGTGTTGTAGGGGGCGGGGTCTAGCTCAGTTCCAACTGATATAAGCCGCATATAGACCAGAAGCATAGCACTTTACACTGGTATGAGCGAGGTGCACTTGTCTCGCCAGACCATTGTTCCAGCCTTGGAGTGGCAGTGTTGATCAGTAGCCTGGCGTGAACCCAGTAGACGCTAGTTGAACGCAGGGGGTGATCTTCGCAACCCTCTTATAAGAAGAGGGAACAAAAGATCAAAAGGAGGCGGCGCTTTTGCGTACGAGGCAAAGGAAAGTTGGTGGGGTTGCCCTGTGGTGTCGGATAACCCAAACTGAGGTGGTGGCGTCGGTCCCTTAGGGGGACGATGAGGTGCGCTGACCTCACCAAAGGCGGAACTGAGGCACTCGCGGAGGTTTTTGTGGGTACTCGGCGCTATAATGTCTGCGAGCCCACACATCAGTGGACCCCACCCAGGGCCAGTGAAGGCGCGTAAATTTGTTTCCCCGCGTCAATGGAAAACAAAAAAGAGGTGTACATGTCTTGTCGGGCCAATTTGGCTGCAATATAGCAAGGGCGCCGTCAAGCTGCGTCTCTTTCTGACTTATAATACTATATACTTGTATCTTTAACAAATAGAGCATACGCAAAATCTCGTAGCGTTTAAACATGCATTCAGCATACTCGCTTAACTTATTAGCACTGGATTGTGTTTTCTAAGTCGTATTTAAAGAGTTCTAAACGCAGTTGTTTTAGGCATCTCTCTATCTTCTTCCATTTCCGAGTCCAAAAATATAACAACAAACAAACAACATTAACTTTTATACATACATATTTAGAATCCAGTGTCACGGACCACGCTGTTCGTGGTCCTACACCTACGAAACGGCACGAAAGTTGATGCAGTGTAAAGGGTCCCTAACTGCATTGTGATTCCGCGAATCATTTACACGTGAGTGGAGCCTTCGCTTCCAATCTCACCTGATGCAGATTCTGATAGACTGAATTGTTAAGTCAAAATGAATTTAATAGCTCCCTGTTACCGAATGGAAATATAAAAAGAGGCGTGTCCTTGAGCGTCGTCATCGTCTCCTTATAAAACGAGCTGGTACCGCTGCGGCATTGCAACCGAATTTGGCAGGCATGAGGCTAACGTAATACCACAGCTAAGCTGTCGCGTTTCGTAGGGTTTGTGGGCTTACGGTGGGCCATGGATGGAAGAGGAGAACAGGTCAACACATCTGAACATCAATCATGTGGATGACGGCTCGTTTGGTCCAAATACTATCTCAAGAGAGCACAATAAGAGAGCACAATAAGAGAGCACAATAAGAAAGCACAATAAGAGAGCACAATAAGAGAGCACAATAAGAGAGCACAATAAGAGAGCACAATAAGAGAGCACAATAAGCCGACAAATTGCGTCTATTGCTCTAGACTTGTATTTCCATTTCATTTGCAGAGCAAAATAAATACCTATCAATTTCTGCGCACAAATATGTTTTGGAAATTTGAGTAGTCTGTTTATAGAAATATAAGTGAATTTCGTCTTGGAACGGTCCTTGAACAGATGTAACTTTACCCTCCCAACACACACAACAAAACGGCATAAACCACATCCATTACCGTTTAGTGGTTTTTGTAGTTACGCGATTTTAACCACTATCTTTACACTATTAAATTACAAAAACGTTAAAGAAAAGAAACGAAAATGTGTTTAGAAGTGGCAACACGACTTCCATTGAACTATTATTTTGCAACTAAATTTCAGCCGTTATTTCTTTGTTACGTGTGTAGATTGTATATATTTTTTATTTGTACTGTAACGACAAGGGAACGTGTTTTTCAGGTTTCTACGATTTTACCCGCCACCAGAGAGGCCGTACCTTGTGAGGCGGACGCGTTACTTAGTAACCATGGCGACTGCTACTTACTAACAAGCATACGTACAAAAGCCCTTGTCGCTGGGGCTGGTAACACGATTTGTGTGCTAATCCGTGCTCCAACAGGGTTATTGGTCGACAGAGTCACATTTATTGGTACACGCTTTAGCTTGTTATCTCATTAGGCCGCATAAATATCGCTTAAGACCACGCCTTACGGCCAATCGTAATGCAATTCCATTACAACTATGTCGTATTTGACGAATAGAACCTGATATTTATGTTCCATTAGACATGGAAAACACAAGGAAATGGCAATCCTACGTCGTCGTGATAGAGTTTTAAATAGATTCAACTTCATTTGGTACAGCACACGACTTGATGGATACGATTATCGATTGTGTAAGACGCCCGCACTGAGCGCCTTTTATAAGTGGCCGTAAAAATATTACACATACGTTTAGAAAATCAAGATTTTATAGTAAAGCAGTTAAATTAATTAAGTGTAACGCTATATTGAGTCATGCGATCTTGGCTAAACCTAATTCCAGGCTCAAACTGATTACATACACGAGGCAATGGAACGATGAAAGCCGTATAAAGAGCTTAGCGGTGAATACGGATAAATCCAAGTTAAACCAATAAAAGGGTTTTATTTAATGAAAACCTATTGGATTGAAGCTGACCCGGCGAAGGCACCGCAGACAGACCGCATATTGGCACACGAAAACGCCGTGTAAACGTCAACGCAAAACTTAGCTCAATCACAAAACTAAGGAAATTCCCAATACAAACATTAGTTATGAAAAATACATATTTGAATGTAACCCCAAAGGCAATATATTTATTATATACACTATGACGTTACTCACATTCAATATCTATAATTGAAAAGAATGTCAAATTAATGCTTTAACGCAAATTTATGCGTCTAAATTTACATTTCTAATCATTTTATATTAATCAATAATAACAATTAGTTCAGAAGTCAAATTAATATCTTTTGACTATTATTAATTTAACTAAACGCAATTCATTCATTCATTCATGAAACGTATAAATTAATGTGTCATAAGTTCTGTATTATTTTTCACAAAGTAATTGGTTACGGTTTAAACAAACTGACACTGCATGAGTCGGTTTTTCGTCCCAGTGTCCGTCGCAACCCTTTACCTTAGTTAAGCGCGGCTTATTCGATTAGTGAATGCCATTGATTGAATTAAGGTGAACGTACTGACCGTACATCGGATTTAGCTTTCATAAGGCTTTTATAATACAATAATATTACGTGTTATAACAATGTTGTAATTATAATAAACTCAATTCTATTATTATATTATATAAGCTTAATTATTATTTGTTTATTCAATAATTTAATTAAAGCTAACGTGTCTAATTATTCTAAACTCTGTCGTTTTAGGGGCATACATTATATGGCTTTGATTTCGCAAAGTGTGAAATGGCGGTGTAAAAAGGTTGAGGGTTGTAACAGATATATCATTAGGACATTTTACTATATATATTTATCAGAGGGAAGTATTTGCTGCAGTAAGAGTGCAAATGTTACATTACACTTTTGCAGACCTATCGGGGCCGGATGCACGGCCGGCAGGTTATTTAGGCCGGACATTCGCTGGGGAATGAGTTTAGGGGTAACTCCAGGGAGCAAAACTTTGGGGATTTTGGCATTAACATATTTTTGTTTCTCATCCCGGACAATAAATGGCCTCCTTGGATATGAATTACGCGATAGTAAGAACGATACTCGAAAAAATATCCCGCTGGGCCCAGGCCGAGGAGAGCACCTCAGGCAGCCGGAGTCACGGCGCGCGCCGCGGCCGCCGCAGACTGCAGCCGAGACGAGGAACTTGTCTCAACTCATTTGCTTTTCTTTTATCTTAACTACTACTAACGACTAACGATCATAGATTAATTACCAATAAAGAGGAGACAAGTAGCATTTTCTTTTTATAGAAAATAGTAAATGGCACTTCACTTTACGATCGCTGTCAGCCGAAGCGTGAAGCGCTTAGATTTTTTTGTACGTACAGCAATATCTTACTGGATTCACAATAATTAACATACTTTATAACCGCTTATAGTGAGGTATGCCCGAGTGTTAGCGGGTAGCGTAGCGTACCTACCCGCTAACTAAGTAAGAGAAGTAAGACAAAATGTGTGATACATATATAAAGCATTATATGTGGGCTTATGGGGCCGGGATGGGCCAACGGATCGGATGTACAGATGCAACGCATCTCAATAATCTATATAATCTCCGATTTTCGAATGCTTGTTAGATGTCGGCAGGGGGTTGCCAATAGATACTGACTGTCTTTTAACAAATAAAAAATCAGTTTAAATTTGTCATTGTCGTCGCCTTTTAACACTCCTTATGACACATGACAGTACTACCTCTTGTTCACATAACATCGATGTGATATGATGACTATTTTATCATCTTCAGGAAAATCTCGGAGAATATCTTAATAATAAAAATATTATTAAAATATTCTCCGAGCCATATTTACTTCTCCAAAAATACTAAAGTTATATATGACTGTAATTCTGTTACAGTAATAACATAATATAATATATAATATAATAACAATTAAAATAGAGGAATCGCTCAGCTTATGAAACCGCTAACACCACCACCACACCACTTCGTCTAATCATTTTAATTACTGACACAGTTGCTCGAAGTAACACAATAAACAGAATACCTTTGTTTTGTGTATCGTCGGTAAAAAAACCGCGTCCTTAACATCGAACAATGAAACTGCGTAGTTTAAGATATTGTTTGTTGTCAACCACAGATAACGCAAGTGTCATCGATACTAGTGTCCAGTAGAGCAGACGTAGTGCCATGCTCAATTGGATGGGCATGGCCGGAGGACCTTTTTTTGGTGACGAAGGGGAATGCATTTACGCATGATACCTGGGAGCCCGGGTAGACCCCCAGACCTATGTTGGACTCGGCCATTGGGTAGCAATACCAACTAAACCCCTACGGCAGCCTTCAGCCGCTATTAGTGGAGGGTCCCGGATCTGCAGGCAACAGGACTCCAGCTGGACAGGCTGGCCTCGGTGAAAAAGCCAGACTTCACCTCCTCGGGGACTGTCCGGCTACGCTAGGACGCCGTATCATGATGATGTGGACCGGGTTCCCATCCCGGCCCGACATGGAACATAGGGGCACTACTGAAGGCGCTGCAGATAGCGCCTCCTTCGTACCCATATTCGTGTTCGGCGGGGGGGAGGCGGCGTCGGCAGCCTGCTCTCTCGCCCGCTCGTCGGCTTTTTTCTGGGACATGACATGAAGGAAGCCACCGCCTGGTAGGACTCGTCGCTGCCGAGCATCGCTATGATGATGCTCGACTTGGGCAAGTCCCCTCCCACAACTGTGGATATTCAATTTTTCTCTGAAAGCCCGAATTAAGTCAGAAGATAATAGGAGGATTAGGAAGTGTTTCCAGTTTCCCTCTCCAATCAAAGCGGAGTACGGGATTGCAATGACCTCAACAGTCCACAAAGAGAGACGGCGGCCAGGCGAGGCCCGGCTGCTGTGCACAACGGAGATATAAATGCCTAACACATATTGACTACACGTTATAATTCACCACCAACTGGGGCTTATTGCGTTATGTTATCAGTGGCAGTAATACTCATGACAAAATTGTTTGAAAGTACGAAATTTTCCCACGTTGTCCACAAGGTCCCTATAGTAAATTACTCCCGTAACATTTAGAATATTATTAAGCATTAAACTTCGCTCTCCCCCTACCAAAGACAAACAATCCGTCGGTGAATAAAACCTACCGTTGAGTGGTTTTACTAACCATAGGACCGCTGTAAACCCTCCTTCCTCTATCTATGACACTACCATGGTATTTTGTAGCTTCTTGACATTAAATGTACTAACTATGCAAGCGCAATGAAAGTCAATAGCATTAAACTTGACTCACGCACTCTCTTAAGCGGCTTCTTATTTATCAGCCGTGGAATTATGTGTAATTTCCTTCAAATATTGTTGCAAAATTATTCGATTTATACAATGTTGGCTTAGTAACGGTGGCTTGGTTTGCTCGTAAAGGGACCTTATGTGATGGCTTTAGGAGTTGGTTTGTAATGACATTATCTATGCGGAGACCATCGCACTATATCCACCCTAGTGGTAAACTAATAATCAGCTGGACAACGAGCAAACACCAATTTGTTGAGTACAACTAATGAGCTTAAGCGGTTTGTAATGTGCTGTTTTGTACTGCAGCTAATGAAAGTTTTGAGGAATGATTAATATATTTACGTAGGAACTATAGACTATAAACATAACTATGCATATATTGAATATAATAGAACAGAATATAATCTTATTTAATACAAATATTACACTGTTACGCATTTCATTATTACATAGTTACAAGAACATAAAAAATATAAGAAGGAATTAACATGTAAAAAATATTAATAAAAAAGGGAATACTTAAATTAACAAAGATTACTTAGATATCTATCAACTTTAATAATTATAAGGAATACCCTATAATATATCATCATCATCATTTTCAGCCCCTATCGATCCACTGCTGGACACGGGCCTCTCTCAATGAACGCCAAGACGACCGATCTCCTGCTACTCGCATCCATCCCGGACCGGCTACTGCACGGAGATCGTCTTCCCACCTGGTGAACAGTCGACCATTACTTCGTTTTCCTAAACGCGGTCTCCACTCCAGAACCTTACTGGCCCGTCTACCATCTATTCTTCTGAGTTTGTGACCAGCCCATTGCCTCTTCGGCGAGTCTATTCGTCGCATGATATCAGATACTTTAGTTCTCTGCCTTATGACTTCGTTACAAATTCTGTCGGACACAGAATAGTCCCTAGTTAGTTAGTTGTAGTTGGAATAGTTATTTATGTCTCATGTTTACGTGAATATTACACATTACACTAAAACTATATATAAAACTAATTTTAGAATCCATAAATCTAGTTTGTGGTGGTTTATTTAGTTATTTAAGAAGACAGAAGTATAAGAATTTTAAGAAGACGAAAGAAACATCTTTTTGTGTTAATTTTTTTTTATTAACCGTGTGTTCTTCCATAATCCATACTAATATTATAAACGTAATGTAAAGTAACGTCGTAGCTCTGTCTGTCCATCTGTGACGTCATCATGGCCTTATTTTATGTAGGGATATTTGAGGGTCATATGCTACTTTTTCTACCATTTTTTAAATTATCTGATCTCCGCAGACGAAGACGCGTGTACATATACATATAAATAAATCTTAAAAATCTGGACCGGCCCAGCACTCGTTTCCAACACTACTACACCTGTGTCACCAGGACTGACAGTGTCAACCACAATCAACCTTTGAAGTGATAGCAGGGAGCCCAAGGGAAAGGCTAACGTCCTGCAACGAATTCAACTAGAACATAATAGGAGGAATAGGAAGTAATTCCGATTTCCCTCCCCGATCAAAGCGGGAGACAGTAATAGGTCGCAATGACTTGTATAAGGCAAGATAAAAGAGAGACTGCTATGTAACGGTTAAGCATCACCTGCCAATAGCTAACTGTGCTTATTACAATAATGTATAACTCGCCACTCGCTCATGCCCTGTACCACGCAATTATTATCGCTGAAACAATCTCAATCCGATTAAACGCAATAAAGCATAGTAGTTTTGCATACATATTTGCATAATTAAATACTAATTAATATCAGCTTATTACAGGATTGTGGCAGAAAAAATGGGTATTTTTGCTGTAGAAAGTTGCCGATTGTGTTTATCCGGTAAATATATGTACGATTATCACGATACATCGCTTATATAATAGCAGATATAATAAATGTGTACCGGTTCCCGACGGCAGACAGTCGATTGTGATATATCGATGTTTTTATGAACCGATGAAGCCCAGGTGAACAGTTAAGTAAGTTTACATTAATGTTGAAATTGGAAAGGAAAATGAATATTCCGTTTTTATCTATTATTTTGTTGTGGTTAAAGGTCACTGCTGCATTGCAGCCTAATTGGACTAACACGGCTAGTGAGGTATCACTTTAAGTTTGTTTTTAAAAATTAAAAATGTATTTGTAGTCGTGTTACGTGCAGCCTTTGAGGAGCCGACGGCCCATTAGGGTACGGAAGGGATCGCATTTGCAGAATCATTAAGTATACGAAATTCAATGGGCGAGTGCAAACACCAAATTGTTCTGACTATGCTATAAACATAACAGAATAAAAAGGGGGCTGCCGAAAGACGTGAAAACTAAAAACTATTACAATGCTATACGTAACACATCTAGCAGTACTAGCAGCCACGCGCCGCGTAGCGGTTAACTGGGTACGCTGCTACGTGTGCTACGTATGGCATGTTTGCTGACACGAATTCATAATATTTTTCCTTGCCTAACGCTGCCTTTTCGGGATATAATTGCGTGAATTGGTTTTAAAATTATGTACTGTAATCTAAAGTAAGGGTCCAAGCCCTATTAGAAGCACTGGTTCCTGGTTACTGCGGACGAGGAGTGCCAGCGCTATGAGTATAACACATTGACAGTGTAACTTGTCCCCGGAAATCGAAATGTTAAGTGGCTTCAAGGGATTTTAAGTTTTTATAGCAGTTAACGAGCAACGTGGAACCTTAAGATGCATATTTTATATAATTGGTACTAACGCTCCTAAATCCAATAGTCGATAGCATGGCTCCGTGCGGGTGAAACTTAAGCGAGAGGTACCGCCCCGGTCGGTCCATTTGGCCAGAATGCAGTAATGCCACTAGCTCTTGCTATAGGTGAATACGTGGCTTCGAGCTACGGAACCACGGCGGAGGTATTGATTACTCGCTCTTGGCCGGCCTATGTGTAGTTGAGTGGTGACTACCAGCACACATTGTAAGTACACTTTTGCTGTTTTTCTCCTCACATATTATGTGTCTGCAGGTGCATATTATTTATTCTTTAATCACAGGTTCTATTGACTAGGAAAATATCATTAGGCAAAGACGTGTAAATGTATACTAGCTATGCTCCGTGGTTTCACTTGCTTACAGTCTATCCTCAGCGAATTTTCATTATAGGTGATAAAAAGTTTTCTATATTCATACAGATTGTATTATATGGCAAATTACATCCAGATACGTTTCCTTGCGTGATAAAAAACAAATATACATACAAAGTTTCGTATTTATTACATTAATAGTTACAATAAAGTCCTGCCTCCTGCGTCACCTTAGGAAGAGGTAGTGCCTTGTTGTACAGGAGCATGAAGTTCCATGCATGGTGCATGCCACTACATCCTCCTTATGCAACGGAGTTGGGCCGGTACGACCGGGGTGGTACCTGACACTCACACAATAACGCCGTAAAGTGACATCTTCAGTGTCTGGTTACGTGTGGTTCGTGAGTAGTAGCCG
>JAFELO010000978.1:110114-121831 GCA_017140195.1 Eumaeus atala
GGAGTTATGGCTTCGCATCGGCATAGTAATTATGTGGATCCTTTGCCCCCTATTCTATAAAAAAGTCAGCGCTCTTATTATCCCGATACGACAAAAGGCAGTTTTGGTCGTGAGGAATACAGCCTATAACCATAATCGATAAACGGGCTATCTAACACTAAGACTATTTCGAACCAGACAACAATATTTCCAGATATTAGAGTGTTTAAACAAACAAACAAACTCTTCAGCTTATTATATAACTATATATCGCTGTTAATTATATAGGACGTGACGGGGTCGTACAGCCGTTGAACACAGCCGGTACGATCCGGGAAGTAAGCTAATATATCAAGCGCGATGTAATGGATATTCTGTCGCGTTTTGTGCGGCAATCAATGGTAAGTTGGTGTTTCTATATTGGTGTTAAATGTATGAATACAGCATAAACTTCTCCAATTTCTTTTTGCCCTCTTTGTTGTAAAATAAAAAAGTATAATTAAATAATTGTACCTGCATTAAATGGTTTGCATTCATCATACAATAAATAAAGCAACTTACAAGAGTGACGCATTTACGTTTCCTCTAGTCGGAAGGCACAACTATTTCAAAATAGTTCCACCTGAAAAACTACTCGTATAAAATATTTCAACTAAAAGCTTTATGTTAGTAAATGCGATTTTTAGTTTGTCAGTTCGTGGAATACGACAAATTTGCACCTAATCTGATTTAAAGTTTTTGTGAAAGCGCATTGCAGTAATATCTATCATTTCAACTTTCCGCTGTCCTAGTATTTTGAACTTAGCAATTGACTATTCTAGTGGTTTTTTGTACGTTTAAAAATATTTTTTTGTTTATAACCTGAAGAATTCAGATGGCACGGAGGGTCTACAGATCTCAGGGACCTCCTCAGGCATCCGGTATGACTCCTGTGAACTAGGATTAGTGGGATAAGATATAACTAGATAAGCCTACGTAGAATTAGCAATAACGTATGGTAGCTAAAAAGAAGTTCTAGCACTAGAGCTAAATTAATTCACAAAGATAAAACATTCAAAAGAAATAGAAATATGAAAAGCTTATTCGAAGTGGTCTCCATTGGCTGCAAGACAGCCCTTTATACGTTGATGCCAGTTATCAATAGAGGCACGCAATTTTTCCAAGGCGAAATTATTCACTGCCAATCGTATTTATTATTTTAGGGGTTCCAAAATACAATGGTGTTTGGAGAAAGCTGCACTATCTAAAACATATCATAAATCATAATCCAGCGGATTTAGGTTGGGACTAGGTGAAATATAGTCTTTAGCTCTAATCAAGTCCGGGGTGTTCGTTTTAAGCAAGATTGGGTGGATCGAGTTTTGCGCTCTGGATCCGAGTCTTGCTACAAGGGCCATACTTAGTTATTGAACATGGTGTTATAAAGAGGCTTAACTACCTTCCCTGATTTTGGTACACTTGTGCCGATGTTTTGATATCTTTTTCACAAAAATATGGCTCAGTCACTACTTCATAGATAACATCACCATACAACACCATGGCTGAAGTCGGATAATGCGCGCGTTGCAGTCTGTCAACTAATGGGGAAACTTCCTTAGAGCTTTGAGCATAAATGCGGTCAATTTGTTTGTTAAAATGTTGCTCAATTGTAAAAAAATCTTATCCGTAAACAAATTTTTTCTTTGGCCTCACTTTTTGGCGTACCGCTTCAATAGTTGTTTCGATTTTACCATCCTAATCTTAATTTTTCAGTTAAGAAACAACCAGTGCGTCTCCTATAGGCTGCAAGTCCTAAATGAACTCTTTAAATAAGCGACATGGTTCTTGGGGATACCCTCATTTCCCGAGAAACCTTTTACTTTCGGACAGGATTTCTTCGAATTGGTTTGGCCAAAGCATTAAAGGAGCACTAACTAAGCCTTATTTTACTGCTTTGGCCAACCTTCTTCGTACTCTGTCAGAAACAGAGTCTCATTGTACTTATTAATAGCCCGGTAACATTGTGCAATGTATTGGCGCCAAAATGAGAAAACACAATGAACAATCGTATAAAAATGTCAGATTCCCAATTCAAATGTAATAATTTCAATTGTTAATCGTAACAGTATCTACGGCCAGACCAGGTGTAATAGTAAAGAATGATATCTAAAGTCTCTCTGCTATTTTTATTGAGGGTCAAACAAGATGGATAGGAACTACCAACATCTGAAATAACTTATCATACATGTTGCCCTCTCTCCACAGGCTGTAGGTACACAGTTCTTCGGTGAATTAATTTGTAATTCTCACATTCGAGACAAGTCATCAATATCGCATGACTTCTCCATTGTTAGCAGAGTCCCAACATTCCCACTCCCAGTTAATTGGTGAACATATTATGATCCATCACTGAGTTATAATAGATCACCTCAGGTTACGGTTACCTTTGTACATTTAATTAATTACGTACAGCGAAGCCAGAGAGTGAGAACGCATTGATAGATGAGCGAGTGAGAGTGCTCCGCTATTCCACGATTTCTATTACCCAATGATAATAATAATTATTGATAATAACCGGGAGCGTAGCTTTTAGTAGACTAAGCCTTCGTGGTTAGGTTATTTTATTCGTTGCACTCAAAACACTTGCCCTAATTTCATACTTGTGTAGGTCACTATTACTGACAAAAATCAAAAGATTCAATGAGGCTAAGCGTCAGCCGCCATATTAAAGAACGTCCCGCAGTGACAACCCGGCTAATCGCTAGCTCGCCACAAAAACACGGATCTGTTTCTGAAAATGGCTAGCCGTAATGTTATACGGCGACTTGTATAATACGACTACGACGTATACAACATATAATGATTTGGTATCATTTTGCACGACTGTGTCAGAAGGAGGGTCATGATATTCAAGTGTGCACGTGTAGATTGTTTGCTTGTGTTCTCTGCTACAGCCTGAGTGGCATGCCGGACATGTTATGCGCAGCATTACGATATTTGTTTTTTATTATTTAGATTTATACATAATGACTTCGCACTGGGTAGGTACATTAAAATATAACATTCTAAGATTTGCTTTTTTATTCAATTAGATGTAGGTAAGATTTATTGTATTTATTATCTCTGATTAGACATCCGCACAGCTAGAGTTTAGTCAGCCTCTTCAGCCCATTCCTTCTAGTGGACTATCACACTACTGCTGGTCACCGCTAAATCGATCGCGTTATAACTTAGTTTCTACGTTGCAAGTTGATCTTTATTATAACTTAGTTTCTACGTTGCAAGTTGATCTTTATTATAACTTAGTTTCTACTTTGCAAGTTGATCTTTATTATAACTTAGTTACTACGTTGCAAGTTGATCTTTATTATAACTTAGTTTCTACGTTGCAAGTTGATCTTTATTATACCTTAGTTTCTACGTTGCAAGTTGATCTTTATTTGGTTAATTTCGAAACCGTTTAAAGACGATATAATTTTTTGTTATAACGAGTCTCCAATTGAGCTATGAACGTACCGCCCGATGGAGTGAAAGAGACGAGTTGTTGACGCTATCTCGCTGGGCTCCGCCCATTGGAAACATTACATTGACTCGGAACGTTACTGTGATGTTATAATTTCTCGTGCATGCTGCTATCGTTATCGATTTACAAGCAGTTGAAAAAATATCTGTGTGTTTTACATTGCAATTTACATACCTAAATTAAAGCTTATAGCGGGGTTGTTCATAGATGAAACACCATGAAACCATGGTGTTCATACCATTTCTATAAAGGTTATGCTGTAATTGGAAATATAAACCAATTTCTGTAGTAATTACGTGCGTTGTTTTCGTTCACCCCAGGTCTCTGTGACCCCTGTATTCACTCACGTGATGGTCAGATAATTATTGGTCACGCACCCCTTCAGTCCATTCACCGGCTGGGGGGTGTTTTGTACACTTATCATTGTACGCCAAGAACACAGCCGTGTATTAATGTTTTTTTTATCGTTTCGCGATACTCGAAATTCAAAATTGTACTTCGGACTTTATATACTTTTGTTAAAGACTTGTAAATACGTTGTCTATGTTATTTTAAACGTGTATATGTATTTACACACGCAAGATGAAAAATAAGTCGTACTAATTCCATTGTTTTCTCTTATCTATCGGTGTTTTGGTGTCGATGTGCATAGACAGCATAGCAGAGCTTGAACTAGAATGGAAATAGACACACTTATAATAGTAGCAGAGGATCAGTCGTCTCAGCATTCCTTGAGATAGTCCTCGTTTAGCTGTGGTGACCTACCTAAACGCCAACAATGATGTAATCTTAAAAATATGAAACTTTATTCTAAATAAAGCTAACAGCAAGACTTAAAACTAAATAAAGTTCGAAAGCTTAAAACCTGCAAGCGGGGGTGAATACCCTTTGCACTATCTCCCTATATCTACACGGGAATCAAACCCGGGGCGGCCGGCGGAGCGGAACAGTGCGATTGCGATATTTGTATTTGTATCTAGCTGCGTATAGGTAAATATACCTGATACAATTTTATGTTATCCTAGTAGCTATAATATAGGACCAATGCGTTCTCCACGTGATGACCAAAACATGGCTTATTATTTAAACTTAGGGCCTACCTCTTAGTTGAATAAAATATCGAAAGCTGGAGAAATCTTCGGCGTTTAGAAACAGATCTGATGTGTATCAGGAAAATAGAGACACATAACGTACCTACCAGATGAACTCAGAGATTATTGGTATTACTGAACGTTTGAAATCTGGAAGAAATGTGAATTTTGTGAACCGCTACAAAATTATGTAATACGATTTAGCATTAAATAGGCGTGAGTACCACTGCGTATGGACTGGTCAACTAAAATTCGAGAAAGCAAAGCCTTTTTTTATAGAACCTGTTACTGTTGGCGGCGATAATGCCCTCGCTCCTACAGTTCGACGGATCTAGCAAGCATAGCCTGTAAAGTGGATAGGTCTTTATAAAGTGTCAATTTTCTTCTGTGTAAATATGTGGAGTATGGTATTTCAGACATACACAATTTTGATATTACTATGATTGGGGAAGCTGGATGTAAAGTCTCATTAGTCTACAAATTTCTCCAGAATTTAATTTTTCTAAAGGGTAACCGAACTATTTTAACATAATAACATTTACAAAGAAATTTGGCGCTTAGGTAGTGAGGTGGAAAATGGGAAATGAAGGTAAGCTGGTACAGAAAGGCCACGCCTTCATCATCTCGAAGTCTCGGGGGCGGTATAGATACAGGGGTGAACGTATCATCGATGCTAGCCATTCAATTTTAGATCATAGCTTCATCCATTAGAGAGGGTTTTCGTTTAATGTCGTTTTGAATTTTTATTAATTTCGATTGGGTTTTCCCTGACCTAAAAACATGCCGATACTTCGGGTATTTTTATTAAATTATTTTTACAGTTATAGTGATGTGCAATATAGACCCGATAGAAATTCCCAAAAAGTATAGAGGAATAAACTATACGTAAAAAATTAGTACATTCAACTAGTGTACGGCTGGAGCGGTACAGCTGGAGGCACGGTGTGACGAAATGTTAATCGTAACATCTAGATGGCGTTGTCAGCCAACTAGCAGATCCGAAAAAGGAATTACAAATAGTCGAAGTCCTGTATACTTTTCGTGTATACACATGTAAGTACTGTGTATATGACCTCCCTTTAAGTAAAGAATATCTACGACAGGAGGCGCCGCTCCTCCCGGTCACGTGGTTATATTGTAGTACTGACAAGGTATAATTAAAGAACAGTTAGAGATATAAAATTAACGCCAAATATAAATTTAAATTTTCTTTTTATTTATTTTTATTTATTATTTGTGTTCAAAGTGTAATAACAATACAAAGTATTTTTTTAAACAACAAAAGAGTTAATTAGGACTATTCGTCCTTATGTTGACATAATTTCTATTCATCTAGTTTCAGTTGGAGACATTTTAAGACATATTTCAATTTGTTTGCGACATATTTTTAGTCTGTTTGAGACGTACTCTCCTTTTAAACGACATCAATTTCATTAATTAAGTAGAGTCCATCTCTATCATTGTCTTGCAAACTTGTCCCGTTTCTCTGTGCTGAATCGGCTACAATATCCTATTCCGTCTATGGCATCTGCGACAATTTCTTTAGACATAGTGGTACATTGCAGTCAAATCGGGCCGGCACGTCCGGGATTTTTTGCTCACCTAATCTGGGCGTCAAGTGACAGCTGTAACTTCGTGTTTTGTACGATTTGTCAGTTTCCTGTGGCCAAGTTGTTGTAAGGGGACACGAGTGAGTAAAAAATGGGCATCGGTAAAATATTCGATCGTTACTCTCATGATATCGCCGTAAAGTCATAACTATGTTGTCGCGTTTTGTGCGATTTGTTAGTATCCGATGGGCCACAGGGGGGGGGGGGATAGAGGTGAAGCAGGGTAATTTGTAAATGTGGATGTTAATGGTGTATGATAGTTACCAAAGTGCTCCGCTTGCTCATTTGTCCTTCTATGCTATAAAAACCTACATGGAGTGTTGATGATTTGTCGCAATGCAATTTCTAGGGTTATTACGTAAACGTACGTATTATTCCATCAAATTGGCTACTATTAAGCGTAATGGGTCTCCAACTAGCTGCGACTTCGCTCAAAATTAATACCACGGTATTGTAATTGCCTTGCTACTCGATCATAGCAGACGTGTTATAAGAATAGCCAACAGGAGCTATTGAATGCACGAAAACTGTGTAGGTATTTTGATGTCTTAAGTTCCCGCGAATGTTAATGTCAATTTTAGTTTAGTAATTTAGATTATAGTGCTGTTTGCGTTAATCAGAACAACAAAAAAAAGTAATTCTTCGGGTACTTTTAACAATTTGTAACACCAGGACATCTGTCATCTCAGCCCACCCGTGACCCTGCTCGCTGTAAAGCTTCTGAAACGTGGGCTAGTTAGATAATTAAATAAACCGCGATAAAACCCGTAAAGTAGTTTTATTGTAATGTGTGGGTACTCTTCATAAAGCGCACTATGTTTTATTACTTCTATTTATTGTTCTGTATTAAACTATTGTAGGTGTCTTCAATGTTCGTTATAATTTTTTTCTGTTTATTCTTTCTGGCGACACGCAGAGAAGGTAACAGTGCTTTCCTATTTTGGAGAGCCAATGTTTAATAACGATTATAACATTATTATCGAGACTTGCTTTTCAATTGAGCGTCCTCATTGCTCAAGCTACTGCTGGCGCCTCCGAGACCTCGGTTAAGACGTAGAAGGGGAGGAGGATAAGTCTTACCTTAAGAGGGGTGGCACACTAGGTGGGGTAGAAGATGCCGCTCTAATCCACTTCCCGCATAGCCCGCGTGGTGCCGCTACATGTCGGTAAAGCGGTCAGTGGGTCACTATATCCATATACTGTAAGAGGTAGGGTCATGATGCATAGGAGGAGGCAGTGCCATGCATGGTGCAATACACTTCATCCTCCTGTGCAACCGAATTGGGCCGAAACGACGGGGGAGGTACTTCTCACTCACTTGATACCGCCGCAGGTACCACCTACGATGTCGCGTCTCGTGCAGTTTGTGAGTGGCCGGTGGCCCATGTGGGGGGGGGGGAGGTGAAAAGGAGGGGAACGCATCGGCAAAATTATGCTGATGACCTCGGTAGTCGTTGACTTATACTATAAAAAAACATACCCTTTAGGCTAACTCCAGCAGGACAAATATTAGGCACTGGACATTCGGATGGTCTCAAGTAAGAATAATTCCATAAAACGACCGCCGAGCATGAGGATACCTTTTAACCAATCTATCGGCGCAATATTAGATCATTTATGCCCCATTGGAGGGAAGGTGTAAGGGAGGGCAACACATCCATGTAACATCTATGTTGGGTGTTTATGGGCATCGATACTCACCGAAGGCTCCAACTGTTGTTTGCCACCTTATACTATAATAAATAATAATTGGAAAGTGGATGATCAATTAGATAAGAGCTATCTTATTTCTTGCCAAAGTTTATGATCGCTTCAAATCACAAACCGCCAGCGCGACCTATACATCGATACTCATCGAAGGCTCCAACTGTTGTTTGCCACCTTATACTATAATAAATAATAATTGGAAAGTGGATGATCAATTAGATAAGAGCTATCTTATTTCTTGCCAAAGTTTATGATCGCTTCAAATCACAAACCGCCAGCGCGACCTATACATAATAAACGAATTGATAGTGGTTCACTTAACAGTACAGTCCAACGGCAGTGTCCATCGATCCGCCTTGGGCATGCGTGGTGGGCGCTTGCCCCTCCCCTCGCCCTCTATATGAAAAAACCTCAGCAGAGTGATCCCACCAAGGTAGTTTAGCAGTTTTTGTAACTGGTCAAGAAACAACAAAGGGATACCCTTCACACTTATTACACTTTACATTTATTAGCCCCATTTACACTTTCACATTTTACGCTTACAATTACGGTGACTACTAAGACAGTTACACAGGTTCCACTCATTGTCGCGATTTATCTTGGACTTTAATGTAAAATAAAATCACAAATTTATATTTCCGAAATTTCGTTTAGAGGAATTTTATTTTAGGCATTTGTGTGGTAAATATTAACCCGAGTGCTAAGAAGTTCTGAAATATAGATAACCTTTATTTTGGACAAAGAAACGAGGAAGTGGCGTTCAAAAAGTCTTAAATTTATATTTCATGTTGATAAATCATTGAAATACCAACACCAATCAAGATAGGCTATAAATTATATTTATTAAACATCAAGGATGTACATTATACTAAAAGTATTCTATTCCCTAGTAAGTACACTCGTAATCTATGTTGTGCTCGAGCCACTCCGGTGTTGTAGTGACTCTTCCTTTATTCATTTTATTCTCATACTTTTAGAGGTATATCTGATTCTGATGGCAATGAAACTTTTTTTGATAGAAAAGGGGGGCAGACGAGCAATCGGAGACTTTTTACGGCCACCGACACCCATGAACATACACATAATTCTATGCCAACGCGTTGACCTCCTCCCCCCGCCCTCCCCAATGGGCTACCGGCTACGCACAAACCGCACGACCGACACTGAAGATGTCACTTTACGGCGGTTTTATGTGAGGGAGAGTACCTCCTCGGTCGTGCCGGCTTAATTCCGTTGCATAGGAGGATGTAGTGTTATGCACCCTGCATTACACTACCTCCTCCTTTGCAGCATGGCATTACCTCTCCCTAGAACTAGAAACTGTTGCGATTGGTAAAACATATGTAAGCCTGGACAAGAGAACGTGCCACAGTGATTTACTAAACATACAGTTATCATTTCCATATTGAAACCCTTCTGAAGAAAGTTAATTAGGCGTTGACTTGGTAGTAAAATGTTTCATAAATGCACCAGTCACTAGATCAACCAATCCCACTAAGCCCATCCGCATACCGCCACTGCTTAACTAATTCGTGCCACTTTTGTTTGTACACAACACTTTCCTTCAGACACTCGCATGCCCTTGCATACGAGAGCTTCCGATGTTCACGCACTTATGCGTGCGGTCACGTAGAGCTCGCGTGAGCTGGCCACGTGGTGGTGTCACGCGAACCTTATCATTGTCAATGGATGGCGTGTCAGTGGTGATTACCAACGGTTTATGATGGACCAGCTAATAATCTGATGCTGGTTTACATCACTAGCTTTAGAAACGGCTGAACTGAGGTCCTATTTTGTACAAATTTTGATCAATATGAGCCATTAAATACAGAACAAATTTATGCTGATCATACTTATCTGCTATAACAGAGGTCGAACTGGCCCCTATAAAGTTGGTTTGTGGAACCTCATTTCATCATCTTACATAAGTTTATGCTTGGTCCAGTCCTCTTACGACTGTAAAACAAGGTAACATTTTATTTCATTGTCATTTTAGAGGTGAAACAACTAGGGACCTCTGTTTACATCTTTGTATGGTTTCAAACGTGGACATTAGAAAATACCAACTGATATCTGGTTTGGTTACAATGTAACTACTACCGAGGAGCTTTTGTTGACTTCAAAGTATTATGTTGAGGGAATATTTGATACTTTACTATCATTAATTTATAGAGGAAATAAAATAGATAATTAATTTTTGAGCAAAACAACATTTTATTTTATGCTGTTTTTTCTCTAGTCACATCTTACCAACTCATGATCTCCTTTGGAATATCATTTCAAATTCGATCCGCAAAAGTGGAAAATGCTACCACGACCGTCAAGGTACACCCGGTGGGCCATTAGTGGGGCGGAGGATATCGGCTACACGTCTAAATGATGTTATACAAATGTCTACGGGCGTCCTTAGACATAAAAAGTCCCGCTGGGTTATTCGCACCAATATACTATAAAAATATTTTAGCATCGTTCAAGTTTTACTTGACATATTGTGCCCCAGACCCAGCAGATGACCTAGACCTAAGACGACGACCAGATAACCTCACATGTTTACTGTCTGTCAGGACATTAATTGCAATTTCTACGTCAATAGACGTAGTAATCGCGTGACGCTATCCCTTTCTCGCGTGTGCTAATGGCGTATGCGTGAGTGAGACGAAGGTCGAAGCCTGCCGTGTGTCGTGAGACCGTAGTACGGGACATGTGAGGCCGCCACGACATCATCCGTGCAGCTCAAGTGTTCTGACCGAGAGTGTACAACTACAGTCATGTTGTCGTGTTTAGGGAGGTTTCCGATTGTGGCTTACCCAACGAGGAACCGAATAAAGGAGTCCTGCCGATAAGCGTCCTGTCACATTATCTCTTGTGTTCTTAATATAAGTATTTTTTTCGGTCTTTCTATAATACTGCGGAAGCGAAAACATGAGTTAGACATAATGCTAGTTGAGAGGGATAAATAAGTTAGTGAGCAAAGGAAAGGTGAGAGCGCACATGTGCTTTCTTTCTTTCTCTGGTAGTCAGTTAAATTTTGTGTAACTAAAGAAGTTTTACTTCGCCGGTGTGCTCTAAAGCACACTCGGTTTTTTGGATGGTCACGAAGGTTCGCGGGTTAGCTTGCATCGTGATCGACGGAGATAAAACTCCTCAGCAGTTTTAATTTTACGAATGTTGCTACAAGCAGTACAAATATTTTAAGTTTTACGAATGTTGCTACAAGCAGTACAAATATTTTAAGTTTTACGAATGTTGCTACAAGCAGTACAAATATTTTAAGTTTTACGAATGTTGCTACATGCAGTACAAATATTTCAAGCATCCTTTTTTTTGATATAGGCTTTTAACTGCATAATCATCTTCCAAATCGGTTAAGCTAATCATAAAGAGTGGCCTAATGGCAGCCGTGTGCGGAGAATTAGCATACCTCATTGTTAGTTGCGAATGGTAATTTTTGGCTATAGCCTGGAGTTTGATCTCTAATGCCTGAGTTTATGAATTAGCGATTGTGTTCGCTTATGCACTTTTTTGGAGATCCGTAAGCAGGTAGGTAGCAAATATAATATATAATTGTAACAAATAAATAAAATGCATGGCTTCATTTACGACAGGACTATAAGGACCTGTAGGAATGGCATTGAAATATTTTTTTTCTTCTTCTAATATATATAGAGGGACAAACGAGAAATCGGAGCATTGCACCAACTACCGACGCCCATGAACATCAACATAATTACGCCGATGGGTTGCCCTCCTTTTCACCTCTCCCCAATGGGCCACGGGATACTCACAAACCGCACGAAATTCAACACCGCAGGTGTCACTTTTCGGCGA
>JAFELO010000978.1:130390-162534 GCA_017140195.1 Eumaeus atala
TCATATTTTGTGAAATATCCGTTCAAAGTCGGGGCGGCCAGCTCGTTCTCAATAAGTCTATGCTGCAATCAGCATAACACTTTCATTCAGTTATCAACGCAACGTCGTTACACGCTATAGAGTCATACACACGTGCCATAGACAACAATTGAATGTAATTATCAGCTAGATATAGCAGCTAGCAGTGTACATTGTAACACACACGCCTATTAATACTATTTCTTGTCGCTTATAACATAACCAGCGGTTTAGCTACTTATTAAAGAAATTGTCGGTAATTACAAAGTTTTTAACATTAAAATTATGTGTAAATATAGCACAAGGCACATTGCACCTTGTTGCATAATAATTAAGCCTTATAGTAGCATTCCTAGCTCGTCCTGACCTTTTGTTCTTAACATCTGCCAGTAATCAGTTGTTACGCTACAAGTGAAGCTAGGATCAGACAGGGATGTATTAATATTAGGCTCTTAAAACATTTGGATTCTCAGTTTGAAAGGCTTGTCATATTTTATTTTTTCTTCAAGGCATGCACAGAAATACGCGTTAGTTTATAATAAGAACTTTTATGCAACACGTCTGATAGTCCAATGAACTTTAATCGAAGGAATAAAGTAGAGAAGAGTAAGAAGTAAATGCAATAAATACATATTTTTTTCATTTTATGCCAACGATAATATTGTATGCGGTGCGAAATGATGCTCGTACCCACAAAATAATGTATAAGTACTTGTACTTAACACTAAAGGCTTAGGCGGGAGCGACGCTCAGCATAGCTCCTAGATTTTGTTCATTATACTGTTCCATTAAATTTATATTAAGTATAAAACATTTCGCAGCACAATCAACAAACGGCTAAAGACAACCACAGATATCCATACTATGAGAGGCAGGTGGATTGCTACTGCTCTCATTCCAACATAATAAAAAAAACCAATCTCCTGCGTTGTGTCGTCCTGATTATGGCGTCGACTCTTCCCTTTTTATAGAATATATGGGGCAAACGAGCAATCGAAGCCTTTATACGACTACCGACGCCCCTGAACATTCACATATACATGCCGATGCGTTGCCCTCCTCCCCCCCAATGGGCCACCGGTTACTCACAAACCGCAGGAAACGCGACACCGAAGATGACACTTTACAGCGGTATTATGTGCCCGATTTAGTTGAGAAGCCGCAATGCCTTTTATTTCTTTTTATTATGCAGGTCCGGTGTCCGTCCACATGTCCGGTTTTATCGCCATACCCGTTAATACAACGACCTGTAACATATCTTTTACTGTATAATCACCACGCATTTCATTATGTTTTTAAAACAAATATTAATCGATTATGCCAATTGTTAATGTTCTCCTTGAATACGCCAGGCTCATTACAGCAATCCGTCATAAGAAACAGCAGTGTTTATCTGTTCTAGTCGCGGTAATATAGATGTCCGGAGATATTTGGACGTAAACGCACATTCGTATGCTAGTTAATTGTTAACTGTCCCGTTAGGTCTTTGTAACTAGTTGTTATGAGTTAACCGACTTTATGATAAGTTTATCGACATGTTGGTGCTACGTTTGTTGATCGGTCAGTTGTCTGTTCCGTGTCCCCGGTAGGTTATAACAGATTATGATGGTGTTTATCGACATGTTGGTGCTACGTTTGTTGATCGGTCAGTTTTCTGTTGCGTGTCCCCGGTAGGTTATGATGGTGTTTATCGACATATTGGTGCTACGTTTGTTGATCGGTCAGTTGTCTGTTGCGTGTCCCCGGTAGGTTATAACAGATTATGATGGTGTTTATCGACATATTGGTGCTACGTTTGTTGATCGGTCAGTTGTCTGTTGCGTGTCCCCGGTAGGTTATAACAGATTATGATGGTGTTTATCTTCGTAGATTGGCGATGTGGGTTTTACCTGATTTTAAAGGAGTTAAGAGCCCCATAAAGATGTTGGAAAACTTTTAAACATATATAATTTTTCTCTTGCCCATAATATTTTGATTATTTTGAAGTGACTGCAAAAATTATATTTATAAAAGAACGATTACTTATAAAAAAAACCATTAAATAAATCTTAGATTAATTATTATTTTGATACACCATGTTGTTATAATGAAGATTATTTTAAAAGACCCGAACTATCAGGAACGTAACGGGAAAATAGTCTGCGAATTTCATTTCAATTTTCGCAGGTTCCGGTAAGAAATAATGAACTAGAAACATTTATGTGGTGGTTCCGAGTTAAGTATCGCATAGTTACTTTACGCTTTAACAGTAACCTGTTCAACCGGCCCTTTGTAATTAACGTATTAATTCTAATGATCAAATGTTAAAAAAGGACAAACACTTTTTGTTGACATATAAACTATAATTAATATAAAAAATTGCACTTATAAATTATAATTAATTACAACATTTAATAAAAAATAGTAATAACTGGATGGGTGTCCGTTGATGGCGTTAGGATTAAAAGCATTTTAATGGGAGTAGTCAAGTGAAATAATTGTCAATTAAATTATTATTAATAATAGATAAGGGGCTGATGGGTTTTTTGTTGCAAATAAAATTCCAATCAGACAATGTTATTTATTATGAGCAACTGCTGTGGCATGCATAATAATTATTATGTAATTAATTGTTTGTTATTGCATAATTAATTATTTTACTAATAGTGGTTGTGAGACAGGCTTAAAGGTCTGAATTTTAATTTATGGAGCTGAATTCCTATAATGGAACAAATTTTAAATAATATTATGTGCCGGCCCAACTCCGCTGCATAGGAGGATGTAGTGTCATGCATCATGCATGGCGCCACCGTCTCCTATGCAACATGGATATGCACCTTTTACAAAACCAAAGCGCATAACAGTAATAGTTGACCGTATTTTATATCTGTAGTAAGAAAGTTTAAAGATGTTATAAGCTATTGCGAGTCCGGGTGAAAAGTCTATCTAAGCCTATGGCTACACGTCACTTAAGGCAGTAATATACATAAATGATATAAAGTAATGTTTTCTTGTTAACTAGTTACTGTGGGTGAGGTACTAATGTTACGAGAGCCATGGACGATTGTTGTGACCATTGTTAACTTGTCGGAGTGAGCTGGCGACCGCGTCCATAAATATTGTGTACATTAAGCAGCACTCCTGCAAATGCTTACGTGTATATTTCGCCCTGTTCACTAGTAATGTCGCTATAATTAATACTGACTATCGTTCCGTTGAAGTAAGAAAATCGATAAATGAATTTAAGGAAGTAAAAAACGTTTTACTTTTAAGGTGACATACAAAGGAATACCCTCATATAAAATAGAGAAAATAAACAAAACCATGACTGTAAGTATTGCAAAGGATCAGAGAAACACAAAGAAGAAAGAACAAAAGAATAAAATCCTATGTAGGAAATACGATTACACCACACAAAGTGTCGAGGTCTCAGCACAAGCTCTCTAAGGTCCTAACGCCGATTTTCAGGACCACCAATTTTAATTGAACAAAAAAGATGAAAGGAGCAAATGCGCCACTTAAAGTCCTTCACATACTTGTGCTGACGGCAGACCCCAACAACCACGGAGATAGAACCGTAAACAGACCTCCTTGGGTTGCTCGGTGTGCGGTAACTCGCTATTTTTATCTTACAGTTATTATAATTGCTAATTAATAAATGCTAACGAGCGCGCCGGTCGAGTGCTTCGGTTGAGAAAACGCAACCGTAATGAACTGTTCATGGGGGCCACGCGGATCAATTGTTATTGCATCACCACTTTGAATTCGAAGTCCAGCAAACCAAACTAGTTTACAAACTATCAGATCGACAATTTCGACATGAACTGGTGGGAGTGGACCCTTAATGGGCCTGACATCTTCAGTATTTACCTCCTGCGCCACAGCCCCTATCAACGAAATCGTACTCGTCAGGCTAAGTACCTAACCTTTGTTCTTTGACGCGGGGAAACGCATTTACACGCCTTCGTCGGCCCTGTGTGAGGTCCAGTGGTGTATGGGGCTCGCAGCAAAGTTATAGTGCCGAATACACACTAAAACCATCGCGAGTGCCATCACTCTGCCGACATTAGTTTGGTGCCCCGGAACTGCAAGTCATCAGGGCACTTCGACCACAGATGGGGTCGTCTCGCACAACAGGGCGACTCTACCAACTTTGGGACAGTGCAATGGAGTGATGTTCCCATCTACTCTATTGTCCCCTTTTCTTATAAGAGAGGTATAAAGAGCGATCCTCCACACGCCTTTAGCCTCCGTCCCTATAAGAGAGGTGCAAAGAGTATTCTCCTGGGTTCAATTTGCTTCGCTTAGGTTCACCCCTGGCTACTGAGTGCCACAGTCCGTCAATAATTTAGCGACGGTGCGGAGGCTGTACCTAATTTACCTGACAAAAACTGACATCAATGAAGTCGATAAGATGGACAAAATCTTATAGAAGTCCAATATTATCGGAGGTTGGAGAAGATTTTATTTCATCAAGATTATAGATAATATTCTGTTCAAATGTTTCTATCGAATTCACGCCTGACCTCTCTTCGGTCGAGTCACATTTGCAGTCCCATCAGAACAGGAGAAATAGGGAACAGGGACTGCACTTGTGCACTATAACATATCCTGCGCAGCTGGCTAGTCTGTATAGAGATGGCCGCCGTGGCCGAAATTCAGCCACGTCGACAACATTATTAGTATTATTATTATACCATAAGTGTGATTATGAGTATATTTAGAGTACATCAGACCGGGATTGGCAATAAATTCGCGGTTTTATATAAGTCGATATAGAAAATAACCTCTTTAATTTGGACAATAATACATAACATTTGTGCAAGAAAATGTATACCGTACAAATATGGTGACCGGCGATGTTTATATGTTAAGCTAGAGATATCTGTGTTATATCATTTACACACACTATATATCACTTTCTATACCACAACCACTGAGCTATAGGCGTCCAAGTGCCCACTCACTCATAAGTAACGCAAATTTGACAAACTTTCAAATTTCACCACGTCAACACTGAAGTTAAATATATAGTTAAATTTAATTATAACACAAGCAACGAATCAATCAATGTCACAGTTAAACAATAATTTAACTATTATAGTTAAGTATGATAACCGTTACACGAAACACATAATAGTTAGGTAGTTTTTGTTAAGCTTTTGATTTACAATAATTATCCAGATGAAAGTAGTAGTTATGGTAGCTGGGATATGGTACCTAGTGAGGTTCCGAGAAATGGATGCCGTCGGTCATCTCTTAAATCATACCCGTGGTGTGACTCTAAATATGTACGCAGTCAGGAATATACAATTAGCTAGGTATGTTCTATCTAGGTATTATATTATTAAAATATTAATACCTAAAAATAGAAAAGATAGAACTTTTCTATTTTTAGGTATTAATATTTTCTATCTTTTACATTTTAGCTAATTATAAGGTAATTAGCTAAAATGTATCCCATGCGAACCATTGTTATGTTCAGAAAGAAAACTTTTAAGTATTTTTTATACAATAAGGAGCAATCGGAGGCTTTTACCGACTACCGAGGGCCATGCACGTCCGCGTGCTAGTTATGCAAATGCGTCGACCTCCTTCCATCATTTTCATCTTCATTATCGGTCCCCGCTGGACATGGGCCTCTCTCAATGAACTCCAAGACGACCGATATCCTGTTACTCACATCCATCCCGGACCGGCTACTACACAGAGATCGTCTGCCCACCTGGTGAGCGGTCAGCCAACACTTCGTTTTCCTCAACGCGGCTTTCACTCCAGAACCTTACTGGTCGATACTCCTTCCATACTCCAACGGGCCACCATTTACTCATAAACTGCACGATTCGCGACAGCGGACCTTTCACTTCAGGCTACCTACTAGAGGTACCTGTCTGGTCCTGCCGACCCAACTCCCCTGCAATACAGCATGGCACTAGATCCTTTTGTTAGATCTGCGTGGACGATAATTATAAGCACTAGGTAAAGAGCCAGTGGACAGGGTCATCGTGATAGTAATCATTTAACATGCGTCCATTTCCACGGGTTTTGCCGCGACTTCACGAAATGGCGGTCCTAAGTGATGTCGTATTGTCTAATTGCGTAAAACGTTCCCTGTACACCCGTACACGTACACATACCCGTGCTCGCTTATCAAACGGTCCCACTGTTCATTCAATTCAAAAAATCAAAACTCGACTGTGGGAGAACTGGGTGCTCGCTCATAAGTGTGCGCAATCTTATAAGTAGCTGCCATGCCGTGGCATTAACAACATCAGATAAAGTCCGTCGACGCAATCTTATGTTATTTTATCAATTTCTTTCGACTGCTTTCTTTAAAATCTTCAGGATTTCACTGCGTTATACCAAAGGAAAACAATATTTAAGTTTTACCAGATAGATCTCAAAATCCAACCGACTTATGGAAAAGAGAATAGAACTACATACATTAATCATACGAAGTCAAATTGTAAAAAACATTGTTATATGATTTCGAGTTCAAACACAAGGTGATAGAGATCAAAGTGAGCCGCTGTTGATTTAAGGCGAAGTCCACGATTGACATTTAAATGGTTAAGTGGAAGTGAAAGGTGATATTTTTGATTAAAATTGGTAAATAATTGCGTCTCCCACGATCTGTGGGCTAATCGCTTTTTTGTTTTAGCCCCGGGCGCGTTTAGCGATGTGAACCGTTGTGGTGTCATTTTATTATGGCGTTCCAAATTTAAAATTTTCCGTGCTTTATTTTTTCCATTCCTTGTATATAAGGCCAGTATAAAAAAAAACTATATAATTTATATAATTATTCAATTTTAATATATATATATATATATATAAAGAATGCAAAATGAAACTAATTCACAGCTATCGGAAGGCACAAGATCACGATTAATGTAATCATTGCAGCTTAAGGGAGAACATTGGTTATTATTTTATTGTTAATGGTGGAAGAGCAGTTAACTAGAATTCATATTAAAATTTTCTAAAATACTGGCGAGTTTTGGCCCGTAAGACTGTGTCAGGTATACCAATATTCATTTTCTTGAAGTGGCCAGAAAAGGAGATATTGTACTGTTTTACACTCAACAGAATAGTTATACAAATGCGTCCTCTTTCCCTCAAATGGGCCACAGCTACTCACAATTCTCTACCTTTTAGTATAACCTCCTTGAAGAATCTAAGAATCTACTTACTAGTTATAAGAAACAATATTTTTTCCAATTACTATTCAATGTATATGTCCTATTTTTTCCACCGCAACGCTAGGTAAAGGAGAAAGGAGTTCCTGAGTTTTTCACACAAACACTTAAATAATATTTTATATTACACGTCTGTGATCATAAAGCGTGCGCATCTGAAAGGTTTGTACAGTCGACGACGAAATTACAATTTTAATTTATTTTCCTCGTTAACTAGTGGACCGGGTCGCGCGTTGCCGTAGAGGTAAAAAATTGCGGTAATGAATTGACCAAAGTAAAGCAGAGGATATATCACAATGCTATATACCTATATGTGTTGGTGCGAGTGTGTGACCATCCTAATAGATGTACTCTAGCTGAGGAGTATTACGTGCACAGTGGCAAACCATAACACACCTCTGGGATACACACACCGAGGTGTCCTCAGCTCATGGCCTTGTATGGATGTTGTTCGTGTCCAACACATCAGCATCAGCTGTCATCAGCTGTCAGTCACGTGACCATCATTAGTCGACCCGTAACCAATAAGATTTTTATAATCAACAAATTACTAAGTTCGGTGACATAATATTAACATTGACGCTTGGGCCATAAATTAGATGGCAGACACGTCTCGACGGTAGGGCCTGCACCGCACACCACAGTATTCTGGTGACCGTTGCTTTGCGTTTCCTTCGAATTAAGGTACTTTACATTTTTTTATATATTTTATACATTAAAATTCACATAAATTTCTCGTGTCGCAACGTTAGTTACCTTACTCATCCGAAACGGTTTTACCGATTTTTAACAAATTTTTTATGCATATTCAGGTCTCAGGATCGACTACTATCTACCTTTCATAACCTCTAAGTGATAAGGGTTGTTTACCACACCCGGCAAAACAATATTTGCCGGGTCAGCTAGTATATTTTTTAATGGTACCAACTACAATCTTTTACGTGCATGAGTGATGAAAGTGTTCCGTACACTTGATACTAGATGTTGTTTAATAGGAACATTTTTATAGATTGATAAATATTTATTCAAAATTTATCGAAAAGTCAGTCAGTCATTTACAAGTAACTCAAGAAAGAATAATCTTCATATTAAGGCAGGAAAATGTTGGTCACAAAAATGATAACAGTAAAACCTGACCTGTGTTCAAGATTACTTCTTAAAGAAAGTGTTTTTCACTTCATTTCGCCTCTGTGGTGTAACTTTGCCTGTTAGGAGCGTTAGACGCGTGGAGTCCTGGGTTCGATCCCCAGGTCGGGCAACTATGGGCCTCAGCACCTTGGCTAATCGTGGGTGTGCTAGTATATCTACTGGACTTACGAGTTGTGGATGTACTAGCACACCTCTGCCTAACACTTCGGGGATAATAGACGTGAAGGTACCTTTTTTTCATTTTATGGCTTTTCGAATTTGTTACAACTAACATTGTATTCAGTTAGCGCCTCTTAACCTATTATTTTGTAACCATAGTTTTCAATAAGTATTATCAGATATATGTTAAAGGGTTAAATATACTATATAAATCGTTATCATCATTAGCCTTAGCCTAACCGCGGAACCGATAAAAGCAAAATAATTTTCTATTCATTTTCCCCTTCAAAATGTTTTATTTCAAGATCTAGATGCGTTATTTCCCCGGGCGACTGTACCGTCCTAACGGCCGCGCCGAGCGTGAAGCACATCCCATATGTGCGGTGAAAACTGCAGAAAATTAATTCATTTATACGAGTGTTATGGCCCGTGCACAGCCCCGGACCAAACGTTTCTCCGTCACATATGTCAGATCGGTTATTATTGTTATATCGGGGACGAACGAGCACTCGGAGGCTTGCGGTAGTTACCAGTGAACTAGGTTCCTCATTAACTGGTACCTGTATGTGCCTGTAAGCTTAAAAAAATTGCTGTAGTCAAAGTGGCAGCACTAGTGGGATGTAGCAATATCCAGACTAAAGTTTTATCTGCAGAAGGCGAAGTCCTGGACCATCTAGTTTCATTCCACAGTAGCTTGTGGTGAGCGCTTCCTATCAGTCAAGTTGTAGTCTAACTTCTCTGAAGTAATCTATACATGTTATAAAACAAAGGCCCCAAAAGCCGTCTTTCTGTCTGTGATTGATTTTTTCAAAATCTACCCAACGGATTGTTATAAAGTTTCCGCCCATAGATAGAGCGTTTTCCGAGGAAGATTTTAGTTAGTAATTTGTTTGTCACGAGCAAAGCCGGGGTTGACCGTTAGTACCATATAAATGGTAAACATCATAATGTTTACCACTTATATGGTAAAATAAATTATATTATATCAAATAAAGAGTAAATTCAAAAAGAATCATTTCTTCCCCTCACTAGTAGTGCCATATTGGAATATTCCGAGGCCATGGGCAAAATTAGTTCAGTTTCGGATAACGAACGTCAATGGTTATAAGCATTCGCACATGTAGTGTTCATATGTGTAGATTCTCTTACTAACTTTCCTTTTGTAATAATAATATTTGTAATATTGCCGCCTAATCCCGATGTCTCGTCACGGGTAGATGTCTCGCTTCTGTGTATGAGGGGATGTGATGAAGGAGAGGAATTTATCTACAGAAACTCTATGCGGATAGTTTAGGCACCTAAAGGCTCGGACTACTCGTTTGGTCCCCTGTGCTACAAGAGATGACCAGTTTTCCGGTGTCGCAACAGGGTGTAAGTAAATGTCGGAAAAAGCAAGGAAATACAATGTAAACGTGCATTAAGTAATTAAGTGTAAATTTCGTATCTGGATTTGGTTCCAAGACGTCGAGTCTTAGAAGACAAAATCTGCAACCAATGCGTTCGCCCCGTGATGAGGCCAGTAAGGTTCTGAAGCGGAGGCCACTTCAGGAAAACGAAGTGGCGTTGATCTACCTTTCACCAGGTGGAAAGACGATCTCCATGCAGTAGCCAGTCCGAGATGGATGGATGGAGTAGCTGGCGATCGACCGTCTTGGAGTTCATTGAATGAGTCCAGCAGTGGACCGATAAGGGCTGATAATGATGATGATGGATCATTATCCCCCTTTTTGACACGTTTTAGTGCGTGATTTTAACACCCGCGGCGTTGCTTGACATGACAACAACAATGGCGTCGATTGTAGAATACAGAGAAATAAAAAGGCTATTCCCTCTATGCCTTTGGTTAGGTTATTATTTTTATTTACACTCAAAACACTTGGCCTAATTTCATACTTGTATCGATCATTGTCACTGCCCAAAGTCAAGAGATGTAATGTGGCTAAACGTCAGCCGCATATTGTAGAACGTCCCGGAACGATCATCCGAGTAATCGTAAGCCCGCCAGAACATAAAAGGGCCCTGTTTTTGATTTACAAATCGCCGTATTGTTACACGGCGATTTGTACGAAACGACTACAACAGACATACACACAACGACACGCACACAATGCTTGAACTCAACACACACGCAGTGACAATGTCAAACAAATAACGGCGTGTGATACGAGAATTTGGTTTTTATTTCAAAAACCTTGGGTAATGATACTTTTCATAACTTTACTTTCAAAATTATACTACATTATGTAGTCCTTATAAATTTCAAATATGCAGTAGGTGCATAATATTATATCTAAATAAAAAAACTGTGACATAAGGACGGACACACTGACGTGAAGAAATAAAACCGTTATTTGTTATTTGGCTACAGAACCCAAAAAACATACATATACTTGAAATCAAATCTGAAAGATGTATTTATATCTAAGTAACATTGAATTGCGATCTCTGGGCGATCGCTAGTGATAATTAGCACTTAAAATGTAACAATGGGCAAAGTAAATGGTAGGAAATTACTTTCCGTCTATAACCCAACAATCTTACATCTCTGACCTACTTAACTTAGCCGGGTAATACCGTTGCGGTGTTTATGACTTATAATTATGATATCTCTGTAAAAAAGAGTCACAAATGCACCCTTAGAATTTCTGCCGTGCGGCTAAACGATTTAGTGAATACAATACAATAGGCTTGAAATCAATTAATTAAAGGTAACACCTTATTGAGTATTGTCGATAACTTCGCGTTCTGGGCCATCTCGTTAAGGCGGTGATAAAAAAGTGAATGTGCGATCTTGGCGTTTAATGAATGTGAAACCGCGCCAAGTTTTTGTGTCAATTAACCAAAGACACCTACTCTATTGTCTTTAACACAATACTCAAGGTACGTTGTGCATGCTTTATTTTTTTAGCTGTGTTTAAGTACCACAAAAGGAAATACCTATGTCTATATATCTGCGAGTTCACTTTTCTCAAGAATCAATCGGTGTTAATGAAGAATATATATTGAGGTATGTAATCTCTTGCAGCAAAGACATAAACCATGTTTCAAAGTCAATGCAATCAACGGATTTATATTTTTAACAATCGCACGAATATTAAGTAACAGAGAGGATACTTACTGTTCGCCTTATAGAATCTAGAAGTTTTGAAGTGATCAATAAAGGAAGAAATAAAAAAATTGGTGTAAACTATAATTTAATCACTGAAAAACTACGAGTGCCTGCTTCATCACTTCATCATTCAGTGCCCTCAACTGTCAGTTAGTCAGTCATGACCATGCGCGTCTGGTCCGTATATACGAGTCCGCCTCTTCCTTGGCCAGTTTTGTTATCTATAAATTGAAAGTATTTTTTATAAATGGTGGCATATAATTATTGCTGTTAAATGTTCTTCTAATTTATAGTGACAACTTCCCTAGGCTAGAGCTGTGGTAACATTTATGAAATGGCATATTATTGTCATCGTGGACTAAAGCTAGGAGATATGTCGGAAATTATTTTCGATCGTTATCCAACTGTGCCAGGAAGAGGTGAAGGAATAATGATTGAAAATGACATAGAACTTTAACTTTGTTTGTTTTTTGTCGAAAATAAAACGAGATGCCGATTTGTAATAAAGAAAACTGTTCACGTGGTATTCTTCTTCTTCTTCTCGAGTCGGCGGATCAGAGCCAAGAGTTTGTGCTACCAGAGCTGTGTGTGGAGTCATCTGCACTCCGCCGTAACATGACAGCTACGCAGTCGCGTTTTGTTCGTGTGTAACCGGCGGCCCTTTGGAGAGGGGCTGGGAGTAGGAAGGACCACATTATTAAAGTAAAAGTAGTTTTATTTTAGTGAATAACATTCGCGTAAACTTAAGACATCAACAGACAAGTTCTGTTATAAACGAAGGAATCTTTTTGTGTGACACGAACATGGAAACATGTACACGAGGTCAGACCTATGGCTTACGCAGAGAAAGTTCAGCGTCATCATTCATCTTCACATTAACTCGATAACCTCAGATCAAATTTAAGAGCAAAAGTCCCAAATGATTATAATATTTTTATCTACACCTTGTGAATAAGTATTTCGTTGCAGTAAATGCTAGTCACGTAGTCACGTAGTCACGAAATACTTACATTTTAGGGTTCGGCAGCCAAGTGGCAAACACATTTATAAATTCATCATGTCCGTCCGTATGTCACTCGAAGATTATCGTTGCTGTATTTTTGGAATTTCACAGATAGGTGAATTTTATGAACCGCTACAAAATGATGTTGTAAGATTTTTAAAAACAAAATATTTAAGGGCAACTCTCTCCATACCTTGTGTAGGTCTAGTTAGGGTTGTAGCCGGTGGCACAGTTTTAGACCGTTATTAAGAGAGAGTATGATCCTATTTATATTTTGAATGTATTGGCGGCCCTTAAATAATGAACCACAAGTTTTCCTTGCAAATTGCAACTAATTGTATTGCAATATCCGAGCTAGGGTTCAAACCAGCGATCGAATTTTTTGTTATTTATGCATCACTGGTTATGGTGCGGACAGCCATGGCCAGTGGCATGTGCCTCAGTTAGCTGCACTCAATACAGCCCTGTGTCGCTCACCGTACTAATTGTTTATCATTACATACACCTAGTCATACACACGTCGTTACTTTCAGCTCGGTTCTTTGTATGAGCAGCTATTGTTATGTCAGAAAGGGGCCATTTTGGTGACAGCCAACGTTTCTTGTATAAGGGCCATGCCGTTTATTACACATGCCAATGCGTGGAAATTTAAGATTACGTGTGAGGGGATTCCTTGTAATATTAGTGACTAAAGAGGTACACCAAATAATGGCCTCATCGTAAATGATTGTAGTGAGCGGCAAGGGGGTGAAGGAGGGTGACGCGCCTTCATATGCGTATGTCGATAGGAGTCTTCGAGGCCGAAATTATACATCATAATTTTAATTTACAGTAAAGCAGTTCGTAATATGGCAAAAATTTATTGATTTACAAAAATATACAGATTATAAGTTGTAATTACGTCCTCGTGAACATTCCCCGTCATGGCAATGACAATGAATTGAATTAATGTCAGAACAACACCTGCCAGGTCAGCGAGTAGCGGATAAAGAGAAAAAATAATTCATGATGCAAGTTCGTGAACCTAATGAGACTTTTCACGTGGGGGTGAGCGAGCGTGTGGTGCCGGCTACACGACACGTAACGGGCGGGCGCCATGTGCGGCAACGATCAGCCCACCCGAGCTAAGTGATTGACATCCGCATTTAATGTCTAGTGACATGACGGAATGTTTGCACAAGTAGCTCGGTCTCGCTGTGATGGATACTAATTATTTGTCGTCTAGTATTTTATACGATATGAGTAAACGCGCAGTCCTTTAGAAGTTTGGCGTTCCTTCCTTCTTTCCTTCAATATGCCAGCGGGAGCTTACAAACCGACCAGAGGCCGCGTCTAGAACACGACGCGGCTGATATTGTAAAGTTACTTAATTTTCTTTGTGTGCGTGAGCCGAATGCATCTACATTCCACAAGCGCACAGTGATATAGCTTTCAGGGATACCATTATCTGGACATTACCCAAATTATATGGGAAGAAGACATCCTATGTTCCCGGAACTCAAATGATACATTGCATAGAATAAGCCACATCACTAACACAGGTTTTATGCTCCAGGTCAAAAAATCACAGGAAAACAATCACACAATAACAAAACACACTTTGAATTTTGGCGCGGCGTTATTGAACGCCGTGGCAGCCTAAATCATCAATATCATCAGCCGGACGACGATCATATTGCGCCACAGGTGACAGTCGCGAGCCACTTGCATCCCGCCGCTCCCCGCCTCCTTCACCAAGTCGACAGTCCACCGACCGTCTGCCGGTGCGGTATATCCCTCGAGTATCTTAATGCGGCTTCCTTAAAGTATTTTTAGATACGACTTTAATAAGAAAATTTTCAATTGACAGTTTTCATACGAATGATTGTGTCGCCTCCAGCAACGACACAATGGCCTTTTAAAAAGTACACATGGACCGAATTGGAATTCCCGCAATTCTTAAAAATCCGTTTAAAACCACAGCGAACTCTTTTCCTCTGTCCGGATCTTCTCGGATTCACCAAATACAAGTGTTTGTCATTAATCAGCCTTCAGTCATATATTCCAGAGATTTATTCTGTCTAAAGTGCGGCGTAATCTCTAGTTCGGAGTCAGACAAAACTCTCACTAGTTTGTAGAGCACACAATAGTTTCAGTGTTGTGCCTGATGTCTCACCGTCGCGACGGACAGCGGCCTCTCCCCTTAGAGTACAAGCATACGGACCTACAGTATTCATGACTGAAAACATTGCTTTTCTTTTGACTGCTCTATACTGACGGAAGTGTCCAGTGCAGCTTTTTCGTTACTATAAGACTCGTCGGATGATGACATAGGTGAGATTGTGGTCGATGGAGGGCATACCCCCTCCTTTCCTGCATATGCGATGGATGCATCACGATAATTATTTAAGATTAGCGAAAATAACTATTATTATCGTCGCCGAGGGGACCGGATCCCCTCGCCCCTCTCTCAAACGAGGGGGGCGGCTCACGCGCGGTAGCTAAAGTTGGCCTTGCATTATCTTGGGGGCTGGAGGAGCTCGTTAAGCTATCATGACCTGGGGGGTAACCATTCCCCCCTGCGACCACGGGCTGGTGGTACGACTCGCGTGCGGTCATCATGGTTAACCTGACAGATACGGCGGTTAGATTTGAGCTCGTAAGCAAATCACGTAAGGTGCTGGAATTATTTCCTTTGACTACACTATTCCAAGTGGAGTCCGCTGCCTTAGCGACGAGAGGATTGGAATGAGCCGTAGTTCGATCGAAGTGTCTTTGGGTGAGCTCTTTGAAATGCCCCGCGATAGTGGGGAGCTCGAAATCTCTATGTGAATCTAATGTGTGCACGTATCAGGGACTGCAATACATGAGATGACGGGTCTAATGTGTGCACGTATCAGGGACTGCACTATATGAGATGACGGGTCTAATGTGTGCACGTATCAGGGACTGCACTATACGAGATGACGGGTCTAACGCATGTTTTGTAAAATGTTAGCTTATTGCTGAGCGACATTTTACTCCTTGCACTGATTAGCGGGTCAAACTTGTGCACGACGAATAGTCCTAATGAATTCGATGTGCGGTTTACATCATATGTTATAGCTCGGTCTAGCGTGACGGATTATACACTGGGGATGACGTTACCATAAGTTCATGATTTTGTTGCATTTACCCACGACATTAGGGTATATATCTCTAAATAGTACTCTTTTCAGAGTCGGAAAGACGGCGCACGTCGGGAGGCGTCGTTTACAGCGTATACCGTTATGTACTAATTCCGCGACGCGGAGTACCTGCAGCGGGCAACTGCGCTTCTCGCGGAAGGCGAATTGCTCAACCATGAAGAGATTAATTTTTCACTTTAGCTTTTAGATCGCCGTATATTATAGAAAATGTTGCATTTCAGCGTTGGGCTGGAGCGATTGGGGAGTTACCCCGAATCTGTTGCTCTCGTGATGCCACCACAAAATAAAAGCTATGTTGTCGCGTTTACTGGGATTTGTGAGTTTCCGGTGGTCCGTTGGAGGTAAGGATCGGACACATTTTAGGCAAGCTCCCCTACTCACTGTCCATGCAATCCATATTACATGAGGCCAGTTAATTCCTTTCAGTTATTATTAATTTATACTTAATCTATGATCAAATAGACCCTGATTTTTAACGGGGTTTAATTATTACCACTGGTTGAATAAAAAACATTTTTAAACAATTTCCACTTTTTTTATATAATTTTTACATTTACGAGCGGTTTTGATTTCTCCTCATCAGGTACATAAAAAGGTAATACGGGGGTACTTATACAGAAAAATGCCTAATTATTAGAAATGCCAAAGCGAATGCAAAAAATAATTCATTCAAAAATTTGAGTTCGTCATGGTGGGCACACAATATTTAATTAGGCCCCGGTTAGAAACATTTAAAAGGGTTTTTTTGTATAATATGAAACATTTTTGGTGTGTTTTCAATGGCATTTTTTTATTTTCCGTAAAACGTAACATATTTTTCCTAAAGGGCAGCTGTAAGTAGCTATTTAAATCGGAAAAAATCGACTCGATCTTGAAATCAACGATCGAGATCAACGCACTAAATTTCTGCAAAAAAGGACTATCCGAGGCTAAGACTGAGCTTAGCTACTACTTCCAGCTCGTGATGTGTATCAAATCTAGCGGCAGGTTCAAGGACCAGGCAGCAGCTGGTGCAGGTGGAACCTTATCAGCGCCTCCACAACTTGAAGCTCTATCTGTGCGGCGAGCAATTTATCTGTCCGACTGTGCAAATGTTGGTTATGCTAAATGCATTGAATTCACTTGAATAATACTGCACCTGCGGCTCGCGTTGGAGCCGGTTGTATGATGAGCCGCTACCAGCTCAGCGACCTATCTACATAGGTACTAGTATTTTATGTGTCTTATTTTCTTATAATATAGCAAACTAGCAATCGTAGCCTTTTTACGACTACCGACATCGAAGAACATCCGCATAGTTACCATGTCGATGCGTTGCTCTCCATCCTCGACCTCTCCGATGGCCCACCATTTACTGACAAACCGCACGAAATGCTACACCGATTATGTCACTTTACGGCAGTGCCGTGTTAGTGAGAGGTGCAGTGTAGCATTGCTCTACCTCTATTTTCTTTTATTTTCAGACTTTAAGCGGTCACTCCCTTATTCTGTCCTCTCGCACCAATGGACCACCGGCTACTCACAAAACGTATGAAATACGATATCTTAGCCATCACTTTAAAGACTCATGCAAACGAGAGGTAACTCCCCAAATGTGCCAGCATTATAGTATAGGGGGACAAACGAGAAATGGGGACCTTTCTACGACTACCGACGCCTATGAACATCAGCATAACTACTATGCTGATGCGTTGTCTTCCTTTTCACCCCCCCCNCAAGCTACTCACAAACCGCACGAAACGCGGCACCCGTAGATGTCACTTTACGGCGTTATCAAATGAGCGAGAGGTGCCTCCCAGGTCGTGCCGGCCCAATTCCGCTGCAATGCAACATGGCACTACCTCTTACTAAAATTACTTAGTATACAATATTTTTCCACTTACAGCATGGGTAGACTATTTTGTCGGTTCTGTTTAGTCAGAATTCGACCAGCGCAATCTAGGAAATAACCACGCCTATGAACCCTTCACTGTGCATACAGGAAGCCTATTTATTATAAAACAATTAATTGCGTTTAGACATATCTTGATTTAAAGGCACTAAATAAATTAGTGTTTGGCTCGTTGGTAGGTAGAAGAGGGGGGGCTTGGTCCTCTATGTCGTAATCAACAATCACTATGTCCCCTATAACTAACTAATCGAGCCAATATAATAGAGCCCGAGTACCTTCTGCACGTCCTGACGCGCGTCGCTTCCTACAAAGCGATTAACGTGTTCAGAGGCTGCGTTTGAGCCTCGAATTAGTTATAATCTTAATATTGTTCATGCGAAAGAATTGTTCGATTTAGGATTGTTTCTGACCCACTCATGGCAAGGGGTGAAATGGAGTTTGATAAAAATTGACAATGTTGTAGCGTATGTACTACAATTGTGCATAGGATGTAGATATTTTGTCTGTAGACCACGACAACGTAGCTGCAGGCAACAGCTAGTGTTACATAAGAATGGTACCTACTGGGATTACATAACATCCTCGTAGATAACACAGTGGGAATATGTGAAGAATCTAAATAAATCGTGATAAAATCCGTCGAAGTACATATATAATGATTCTGTTTTTATATCATACGGGGGCAAACGAGCCTATTTACAACTACCGACATCCACGAACATGCGCATAATTACTATGCCCATGCGTGGCCCTTCCTTTATCCTCCCTTCCACCCAATGTGCAATCGGCAACTAACAAACGGCACGAGACGCGACATCCAAGACTTTACTTTACGCCGGTATCAAGTTCGCATGGCGCTACTAAATAGCAATTTTTTTTAAGTTTCCAGTCGTCATCCACTTACAATAAGCAAATAAGAAATTGGAGGTTTGATGACTACCGACGCCCATAGACATCTGCAAAGTTAGTAGTTAGTCGTAAGTAATGCGTTGCCAGCCTTTCCTCCTCCCATCCAATGGATTTCTTTTATTAAAATGACAAGGGTGTCGTTATAGGCACCACTTGCCATAACAATGCCGGTATAAATAAGTCGTATCTCTACTAATATCATAAAGAGAAAACGTTTGATTGTTCGTTTATTTGTCTCCGGAACTAATGGACCGATTTGAAAAAATAATTACTATTACATATTACATTTGAAAAAATAATTACTATTACATATCACATACGTTTTGTTTTTGTTGACGCGGGGAAACGCATTTATGCGCGTTCACCGGACCTGGGTGGGGGCCAGTGGTGTGTGGGGCTCGCGACACATTAAGGTCAGAATACCCACTAATACCACCGCGAGTGTGCCCCGGAACTACAATTCATCTGGGATTCTCGACTATAAGGGACCGATGCCTCATCCACAGAAGTGTTGCCCCGTACCAAAGAACCCAAATTGGTGGGGCTGCACCAATTTTGGGGCAGTACAATGGGGTGAGGTTCCCCTTCCACGTCCCGTGCGCAAAATCGCTATCTCCTGTTGATCTCTTGTCCCCTCTTCTTATAAGAGCAACCTATATTATCAGTGATTAACATAGGCTAATAAAAACTAATGGAGGCTTGGGATAGATAACGCAACAAATCGTCAAGTTCACATAGACATGGCCAGAGCAGCGTATGTGCAGGTCTCTAATGAGACAACCACAAACACAAAAATTTGGCGCCCGATCGGAGTGACTCATCGCCTGGCAACGGATCGAGTTATCGAAATAGATGCCGATGTATTCTAAACTACTAATCGATTAGTTCCGATCCTCCATTTTGATTAGCACAATCGGCACATTATTTCCGCGTTAGCTAGGACTGTGATTCGCGGATACGGCTGTCAGTCGACAGTTTAGCTGGATTATGTGTTACAGGTAGAGCCAACTGATGAGCCATGACAGAGAGGCGTATGTCCGCCAGTCGACGTTGTCCGGCTGAAGATGATGACAATTCAAATCATCGCTATATACTATTATATATGTACTAAAATATTCTCTCAGACCAGCTGCATCATAAGTTTTATGACAGTCGGTTGAATAGTTTGTGCAATGAAACCTGACAAATATATGTGTTTCCATTTATTCGTACTAGTGATCGCCCAGAAATCTAAATTCGATCATAATTATAAAAAAAAATCGACTTGAAATACAACTTGACTGTAAAACTAACATCATATAACTAAACTAAAACTAAAAAAAACTAAATGTCATACGTCATAACATGTTTGACATTGCCACAAATTATGTGTAACAGAAAGTTTAACATAGTGTGCATACAAACAATACATTATTATTTAACGTTTAAAATTGTTATGTTGTTGTACAGTGTAAGTTGTATTGGTGCAACCGCGTTGTCAACATGTGGCTCCTGCGGGAGACCGCGTTGTCAACATGTGGCTCCTGCGGAAGACCGCGTTGTCAACATGTGGCTCCTGCGGAAGACCGCGTTGTCAACATGTGGCTCCTGCGGAAGACCGCGGACCGCGTTGTCAACATGTGGCTCCTGCGGAAGACCGCGTTGTCAACATGTGGCTCCTGCGGAAGACCGCGTTGTCAACATGTGGCTCCTACGGAAGACCGCGTTGTCAACATGTGGCTCCTGCGGAAGACCGCGCAGACAATTCTGTCAGCAAATGAACAGCTATGGGCCATTTTTGCGAGGTCTACATTAAGATTGGAACTAACTTCTTTATTGTATTAAGTCTAAGATTCATTGTGTAGTTTTTGCAAAACTAAAGAGTTTATTTCTTTATTTATTTTAGTGTGGGTAACATTTTGTTTAATTAAAACAATAAAATCTAATTTATATAAAAATAAGAGCATTCTGCATTTCTCCTGCACATAAACACACAAACACAACAACACACAGTTTTAGTAAAAAGGGGGTTTTGCTACATGAAGTAATATAATAAATTAAGGAAATTTTCATAATATTTAGTAAACAAGTCGGAGATGGGTACCAGGTGACACAATACTAGTACAATTTACGTTTACATGATGTAAATCAGGTTCGCTGCTACCGATTACAAATCGGAACAGAGTTAGTGGAGATTTGCTTAACTACATCCGCGGTATAGGAACGTGTATAAAATGGAGTGAATTAATAAAGAGAACAGAAACGCTGTGATTGCCTTTGAGCAAATCTTGTACGAAAGCAAAAAAAATTCTCTCTCGAAAGGAAGATAGCACCTAGAACCATGTTGCATATGTTAAGAGATGACTTAGGACTTGCGGCCTACAAGAGATGCACTGTTCATTTCTTAACTTATAAATTAAAGACGAATAGGGTGGGAAAATCGAAACTACTAAAACGGTACGAAAAGGAGATAAATTTCGTTTACGAATGTCAAATTTTTTACAATTGAGCAATATTTTGACAAATTATACCGAGCCGTAGTCCGACATCAGTGATGGTTTGGTGCGGTGTTAGCTATGAAGGAGCGACTGTGCCAAATTTTTGTGAAAAAAATATCAAAATATCTGCACAAGGGAATCATGATACCATTCTTGAGAAAGTAGTTAGTTCCCTTAATAACATCATGTTCAGTAACCAAATGTGGGCCTTCCAACAAGACTCGGGACCAGATCATAAAGCTGGATCCACTTAACGTAGTTTAAAACGAACGTTCCGAACTTGATCAGAGTTGAGGACTAAGCTTCATCCAGTCCCGAACTTAATCCGCTGGATTATTGGTTATGGTCAGTTTTGGGGTGTGCTGCTTGCTCTATACGCCGTGGTAATTTGGAGGACCTGAAATAATCCATACTATTGGCGGTGCTTCTATTGACTTCAATATTTAAAGCACTGTGTTGCAGCCCCTGGAGCCTACTTAGAATAAGCTTCTTATATTTTTTATTGTTTTATTTTCGTGTGTAAAAGTAATAAATGTTATTTCCAATTAAACAAAAACTTTCTTTCAACATTCGTGGCAAGAGTAGTTATATTTTGAGAAAATTGATCGCTTAGACAGGGACAACTTTTCGGGAGTTTGTCTTATAGTAAAGTACAGGATGTCATTGAAATAAAAGTACCTCAGTGGATTTTATCGTGGTTTAATTGAAATACTGGTGTTTCAAACTGCTTTACGATACTTCAATGCAGTGACTTCTGATAGCGTATCATGTAGATTTGTACACAGAGGAAGTAAGGAGGCGTACAGAGGCAATTTTTTTTCCTTGTTGAGGTGGGGAAACGCGCGCCTTCACTGGCCCTGGGTGGGTCCACTTGTGTGTGGGGCTAGCGACACATTATAGCGCTGAATATCCACAGAAACTACCGCGAGTGCCATCTTCTTATAAGAGGGGTACAAAAAGCTGCCACCTCCTCGGTTCAATTAGCTTCGCCCAAGGTGTTCGGTTCAACCCGGGCTACTGAGCCCCACCGCCACGACAGGGCCATATATTTTTTGTAACGTAGGGAAAATGCATTTATACAACATCCAAATGACCCGGGGGAGTCGAAGGTTGTACGGGACTCAGCACACAGAGTGCCGCTACTGACTAAAAACCACTGCGAAAGCCTTCGGCCGCCGTGATGGGATGCCGCTAAATATAGGCTAACCTTTTATAACCTATCTATAGAGATTTATTATATCTACCTATTGACTCGAAGAAATCTAAATTCTGACCGTCTGTCTATCATTGACTCACATGTCATTGCTGTTTATAGTTCAGGACCTAGGAAAAGTATTATTTGGGTAAGTAAGTAAATTTAGTAGGTATAGAATAAGTGATATCCTTTATCTAACACTAGTAGTCGATCCCGGGTTCGCACATACAACACAACAACAACAATACATCCTGCCACATTCGCATTGTATATCTGTTTCGTTAACCTTACATCCATCATTCTCCCTTCATGTCCGACCATCGGAGCATGCCCTTGCTAGTGGTGGCATGTAACAATATTTAGACTAACATTTAAGTTTTATCTGCAGAAGGCGGAATTCTGGACCATCTAGTTTCATTCCACAGTAGCTGGTGGCGAGCGCTTCCTATCAGTCACGTTGTAGTCTAAATAAATGAAGTAATCTATACTCATTATTTGCCATTAAAGCTGACTTCACGGACGGATTTTCATGTAGTTCTCACCCATAGTTAAAATATATTTTGAACAGTCTTATTTTCCTTGTTCAATGTAATATTAGGTTCTAATAGCTTTTGATGACTATTGACGCCCATTTAAATCCGAACTTCTACGGCGACTAGTCGGCGCTGCCACCACCTCTGCCACAGCCCATTTGCTTCCGTTACAAATATCTGCAGCAGTTCAGGTAATGATGTGTACCTAATCAAACCATTACCTGTCCACATATAGACAAAGGATTTTAACAAATATCTATATATATGAAAATTATATGTTGTTACATATCGCCATCGATGAACTCAAAAAGTAGTGTACGAATTATTATATATATGTATATATTATGTCCTGATTGTATTTATTATTTGTTTGTCTCTTGTAAAGATTATTTTATTCCTTCGAACAGTATAAAAGGTTAACTGGAAGATACTCAAGCAATAAGCTCGGCTTTTGTGTACATAAACTTTTAAATAATGTTTATCTTTAAAACATTTTTCTGTTTAATGTATTTTTCTGCACAATAGAGAATTATTCATTCATTCATACAGCTAGTACATAATAAGTACAGAATATCAGCCATCTTCGTGTATTTGTAGATCAATGATTCCAGTTGAATGATTATTATCAAATATTTCTTGAAACTGATTTTTAAACAACCCTAAGAGCTCGTAAATCATCCAAATTATTTTAACCTCACACGTCCTAATTATCGAAACGAGATGTTAAACGGAAACCAGCGATTTAGAGTTAATCTTATTACACGGAATATCCGTTAGCACGAGATAACAATTGCTGTTATGTTTATAATTAATCTATGATAAAAAAAACTGACTTCAAACTAACAGTGCAATGACAAGGTGAAATTAATTACAATAAAACTACTTTTATTGGTTTTATTGCTGTTTATTTAATTATTTAACTAGCCTGATGTTTCAGAAGCTTTACGGCAATGATTGTCACGGGTGGATTCCGTAATGAGTTACATTGGCGTAAACTTAAAACATTAAAGATGGAATTAAACTAAATTGAATGTCATTGCTGCTTGTCACCGAATCGGGCCGGCGCGGGAAAAACGAATCGAAAAACTTGTCCTTGGCCTGGGTCAAAGCTCGAGCAAAAAGTTTTTTTGATCATTAATTATTTACGTTGGCGACACTTTGATAAAACTTTAAATATTCTGGTCAGTTAATCAGTTGGGGGTGAAAATATTCAAGAGCATAACGTGTGTAGTTCATTTGCATGAAAAGCTCATTCGCAAAAAGTATTCGGAATGATTTATCACAGCATGCGTGGACACACGTGTCCTCACATCCCGGGTAGGCTGCCAAACAGTCCGGGGGTCCGAACTACCGGTGGCAGTACCCACTAGCACTTCAACGGTCAGCCGTATCGGCTGAGAAGATGACCCTGGATCTGTTGGTCACAGGGCGACTTCGGTGACAGATGAAGTCCTAATTTATGGGTATCAGGCTAGGCTAAATGAACCTGGCCCTGGTCGGGATCAGTCACGCCGGAGACACTCATGTCACCTCCTACGCGCTCCCGTCGGCGACATAGCGGAGCTGAATGCGCGTCCTCTTCTCTGCTCCCTTCCACGGCCTCGACTTCAGGATTACAAATTTTGAAAATAGGACAAAGGCTAAGTAAGCTGAGACGCTTCTTTTCTAAAAATATTTTATCATATGTGTGGAAGGCACAGCTGGACAAATCAGGCACTGGTCCGACGGCTTCCCATTGATAACGTGAGGTAAAGCTATCCGTCGGTTCCCCTAAGGTGTCACAGGTTTGGAAATGTATCGAATAACGGAGGCTTGGTAGTGTTGTGTTCACGTGCCTACAATTATTACAAATCTACTAAATAATTATAAATCTCTGGATACTTTTAGGGACGAGTGACATCAGTCTATCGGTCGTGTCCGTCCAGCCGTGACCCTTGTTGCTGTAGAGCATATGTATTCATAGAGCAAGATAACTAGATAAACCGTGAAATAGATTTTGCACGTAAGTTTTACCGTAATGTATTTAGTAAGTTAGTAGTAGCCAGAAGGTAGCCACATGCTTATTGTAGCTTCAATATTATATCGTGTTGTATCATGCAGGCTTGTCTCATAACTTATTGTCACCTGGAGGCTTTAGGTAGATGTGTAAGGGTATTCAATATACTCGTAATAGATACATTCATCTACTCTATAAGTGTTCAATTATTATGTTACCTCCGTACGCAATATTCTCTCAGTGGGTGCGTACATCTTATAAGTATCACTATAACAAAAATGTTACTCATGATAATATTTTATTACTCAAGGCCAAGCATTCATTTCAATTCGTTTCCGATTTATTGAAATAAATAAATAATAGTAATATATAGCCGAAGAGTTTGTTTGAACAAGTTAATCTGAGTACTGCCCGGGGTTGTATAATTATATTTGTGTTGAGAAGCCCATATATCGGGGAAGGATATATAACGCTAAGACCGGAGTCGGGCGGGTGGAGCCGCTTGGAGACGTCGTCGTCGTTATGCAGGTGGCTGTCCTCGTTACTAAAACAGACAAACTTTCGTATCTTTGTTATTGTCCTTCACACAAAAAATACTGGAAAATATAGCTAAAGTAGGTAGGCCTTAGCATGGTTCAATCCTTGTCGTGGCGGTGGGGCTCAGTAGCCTGGGTTGAATCCTGGAGAAGCCGATTGAAGCGAGGGAATGCTCTTTGCACCCCTCTTATAAGAGGGTCAAAAATCAACAGCTGAATGCGCTTTTGCGCATGGGGCATGGTGCGATGATGGGAGCCTAACCTCATTGCACTGTCCCAAAGTTGGTGGCGTTGTCCTGTAGTACGGGCCAGCCCTATCTGTGGACATGGTGTCGGTCCCTTAGTGGGATAACTGGCCGTCGAGGTGCCTTAAAGAGTCATTGTGCCGGGGCACGTCACCAAAGCCGGCACTGATCCCACTCGGGGTGGTTATTGTGGGCATTCGGCATTATGTTGTGCCGCGAGCCCCACACACCACTAGACCCCAGGGCCAGTGAAGGTTCGTAAATGCGTTGCCCCAAACAAAAAAAGGGTAGGTACCTAGGCACATGCCAACTTTGTGTATACCGCAAGACCACAATAACCAAGGAGTAAGTTGGTAATTGGTGTGGGCAAGATTTTCAAACGCAATTCCGAGAAAAATATTATGCTCTTGAGGTTGAGAACAATGAACTAAACTTACTTACAACGAACCGTACAGACAAGGCAAGGGAACAAAAACATAGTTAATTAGTTTTCGGACCTGAACTTACGTCGTGGAAGAGAAGAGCAGCCAAATACAAGCTGTTTTGGGCATCTCCTGCCTTCCAACACAGCTTCATCCGATTACTGGGAGTGCTCATAGAGCGACGCGACTAGATTCAGTGGAGAAAGAGGGACCGGCCCCATATCATTCCGCAGATGGGAGTGATGCATCCCGATAAGAGATACAAGTTAACTATTATTGTCATAGACTGACATTGTTCATTACATGCGAAGGTTACAACCTAAATTGAAATTTAGAAGTATACCTTTATAAAATTGAGCATAAAAAATGTGAAAAAGTTGGCTGGTTTGTTGTCTGCAGTCTGTTTTTAGACCTAATCACCAGCAATCCAGAGCCACCGTCAAATATTGGAGCATTGTGATACATTGCAGTTGAATAAGGACGGCGCGAAGGTCCGACCAAGCTGTCTTGTTATGCGGGGAGTCTATTATTATTATATATTCCCTTATTATATGCATAGCGCCTATGCGGATGTTTATGGACGATAGTCCTTAGTATTTTTTAATTTTATTGATTAAATGCTTTTTTTTTGTTGTACCTACAATAGTTTTCTAGTGGTTTGTTCGTTACTTGCCTGTTAATAAAGGGCTGTGTCAAACGTCATTCAGTTTGCATTCCATGATAGGCGCCATCAAGGTGTAAGAATCCACACTGACTGTCACTCACGTGTTCTGGCTGGCCACGTTAATAACTACTGCAGCCAGTCAACTTAAGGCAATGTTTTTATACAATAGGGAGTGAACGAGCATTCGCTGGCTTAGACCGACGTCCACAGACATTCACACTCTCAGAGGGTATGTAGATACGTACGTTCACCCCGCCGCTTAATTATGTGTATATTAAAAAAATAATTTAATATATGCCGATGCGTTGCCCTCATTTTGACTCCCCAAGGGGGATCCTTGGGCCACCGTCTACTCACAAACCGCATGAAACATGACACCGTGGGTGTTACTTTACGCCAGTATCAAAGGAACGAGATTCCGGATAGTTAAACCGTCATTAAGAAGTCTATGAAAACAGCCCCTAGGCAGGCACCCAGGTACGATCAGCTGCTCAGCATTACAAAAAGTGATAACTTTGATAAGACAATTGACACTACGCAGTCAGAGGCCTTCACTTAAGGATAGCGAGACCGGTAAATGTTACCCTACCTTGTGCTTGTGTGAAATATTTACACCGAGTGGGTTAGTGTTAATGATGATGATTAAGTATGACTGAGCTTCTTGCAAACGTATTATATTGCGAAAAGTAGGGGGTACAGTGAAAACAGGCCAAGTTCGTGTCGGGTCGCACGCAACGTCTCGCAACACACGTCTTACTCTAACTCACCTGCTACACGGCCGGGTACTTTTTATAATTTCGCTTGATTTGTTAAGCTTACGTGAATGTCACTAACTCGATTATACGAAAGAAGTGAAATCGCTTAGATATTGGTGTAAAAAATCTTGTCAGATAGATCTAGATAATTACATTATTCGTGTCGTAGGAAAATATATTCGGACACTGCCACTAGATATGGGTTGGTTAGGTCCAACACCTATGTGATGGACTTAGGAACTTACTTTATTTTATTTGCGATAAGCAACCCCTACCTGCCTATATCTAGGTCATAGCCCTGCAAAGTATATAAAATCAAGGCAACTCGGCGACGAGCTGGTCCTTGAATGGCTAAGCTCATGTCGGCCAACTTGTGGCTACGTTTGTCTCTGTTGGCCACAAAACGTTTACGGTCTAGTAGTATTAACAGTTCTCTATTGTTATACACTAAACTGAAACTTTTCCTTTGAAAAGAGATCATTATTGGGGATTCTTATAATTAGATGCCATTTTATTCTTTAAAGACAATACAGATGGTCTGCTAAGAAATTTCATTACATAAACTATACTGTGTGGAACAGTTAAAGGGGAAAGGGAGTATCCTGTCTTACAGAGAGCTGAAGAACTTGGCCCAGAACAGAACCGAGTGGTGTTGGGTGCACCGGCAGGAGCCTCGCTGGGATGAATGGTCATTATAGGAGAGTAACGGTGTAACGGATCTGTCAGCGACATGGCTTCAAATACATTCCAGGTACCCTCATATATGCATATATATATATATATTCGCAACACTAACTTTATTTCCTCCTCCATAGTTTAGTCACATGTCTGTCCCCAGATAAGCATTAAATGTCCCTATTATTTAGATTACAATTTAAATAGCCATCTTAAAAATAGGATCCCCGTGGTGTTCGGCACTGGGATTCGGCAGGTAAATTTCGGGCCTTCCTTTAGAACTTCCATTTTAGACATACTTGAACCTGTGCTGCCATAGCTGTGACAGCAGGTCAGATAAATTTATAAGGTATCAAATTGATCAGATACTTGTCTCTCAATTAGATATCTTCAGCTCGATGTCTGGGCATCAAGTATAAGGAGACCAACCTCTTTCCATTCCTCCGCCGTCGTTTGGTCGCGTACACAGTCCCCAGTTGGCTCGCATTTGGTTGTGGCGGCCGAAGCAAGCTGGTGTCCACGCCCTCTATGGCGTAGCCACCGCCGCCCCAGCCGCACAACTGGACCTTCGACTCAGCGGCTATCTTGCCGTCCTCACTCCCTAGGTCCAAGTTTTGCAACACTTTGTCAGATTTCGCACACACAGAAACAAAACCTAATCACACACACGATACCGCATAGCTATCGATTATTTTTACTCACATAAGTAATACGTTACTTTTTGCATAATTTATTCATTCAACTCAGTCTCGCTTCATAGAAGCGTAAATTAGAAAACTAATGCATAAGTGATAACATCTGCGATGCTATCTTCGTATAATAAGTCCACTTGTTCGCGTATTCCGCCGGTAACTTGGCGTTAATTTAACAAATCCTCTTTGGCAATTAATTTTAACAATCATCAAGTATTTATGTTATTATTTCCCACACTTTTTTTAAGTCGAACGTATATATTTTTGGAAGATATTTGAGCTAATAGGAGCGTTTGGAAGATACTGGCCGAATTCAAAACACTTTTCGTCACGGTTCATTCAGGTCACTCGGGCGGTCGACATAGTCAACATAGCGCACAATCACAATATCTTTGGGCACAGCACTTGTGTCCCGTTGCTCGCGTATTCTCGTCTCGTATTTGTTCGTCGGCGGAGTGTACGAATGCGCGCGGCGCGACCGCCAAGCGCCTGTTACGTTTTGGCCGGTCTCTCACAAAGACCCCTAACCGTCGGGGGCGGGGCTCCGTTTGGCCACGCCCACACATCTTAACCCACCAATCGGAAATCCCCCGGTTTCATCAAAGCGCACACTGGGACGTACTGCGGTGATTTTTTTTATAAAACAATCCGCTCGAGTTCTTTTGCGTTCTTTTTGTGTTTTTTTTTGTTTTCGGTAAATCGTTTCGCTTTTATTCAGTAGCCTTTGAAATGGCCAGACGTTTACAACATGCCGACAGAATTGAGTGTTTTATTTTCAAGTGTCAGTTGGTAGGTATACGGGGTTTAATTTCAATTCGAAAAAGCTCAAAAAACGAATATGATATTTTTGTTATCATAACTCTTGAATTTGCTCTCAGGGTTCTTAAATAGGGAGGTTAGAGTTCGTCCCCTGTTAGCGGTGACGTCACAAGATGGCTGCCGCGCAGGGGAGAGTTTTCGCATTTTCCCCACCGCCGCCGGCGCGGGTGGTCAATTTTCTTGAAATCCCTTTTGTTGGCCGCTTACTACGTTCACCGTTAAACTAACCCTTTGTGTGAAAGGGCGGTGGAGTCTAACCATTACTTTTAATATTTCAGTACCCAGGTACCTCCTATCATCAACTATGTAAATTGTATTTTGTATACCCCCTATTACCTATAACATTCCAGTGCATTTATGTATAAATATTATGATTATTGAAAATGATTTTAGGTTATTATGATGTTGACTGAATTTTTATACCTGCACCAATGTGTCTATTTGTGAGAAGCGTTGCGGCATTGTCGTCAAATCGGGACGGCACACTGCGACGAGGTACCTGCCTCGGTGGGTACTCCCCACTCACACAAGCGGCACCGAGGTCTGCGGCGATGTCGCATTGCGTGTGTTGAGAGAGAATGTGATTGGGCAGGTGTTTCTGATGATAGGTGGCCCTATTGGGGCGAACGAGCCCTACATTTCATTCATTGAATGAATAAATACATACACCTGTCCAATGACATTCTCTCTCAAACATACAAAATACGTCATCACCATATACGTAACGCCACCAATAGATGGCCCATTGGGGGAGGGGGGCGAAGGAGGGCATTCATTGAAACGAAATGGACGGCTCCTTTGCCCCAATATGCTAGAGATGTCCTCGTCGCCACGAGTAGGTACCGAGGCACCTAGGCAGGTTCCTAACCCGCTGACTAAATCTGTCTTGCACTCAACACCTACTAGCTACCGGCTACCTAACTAGTAGTCACAAAGTTGTTGGAGCCAGTTGTAACACAATAAACTTTGAATATTACCAAAAAGACTACCGCTGGATGCAGGTGGCACGTGACGGTGACGTGGTTCAGCGGCGACATCGTGCGGAATATGTCGGTGATGATAATAATGAGAATAATTGTGATGAAGATGATTCTGGAGAGAATAAAAGTATAGATAGTTATCTAGTTAAGAAGAACATAGTTATGTTAATAACAGTTTATAGGCTGTACACATAAACAGTCAATTATTCAATTGAAGTAGAAACACAGCTTAATTCAATATTTAATGTATAAGCCTGTAACAATAATAAATGTGTTTGTTCTTTTTTGTTGTAAAGCTAACTACGTGTTGCAATGCCCCATAACGTTAATGCATATGTAAACATTGCACAATTTGTTAATTAAAACGGATTAACGTGGAATATTGTACTGATTGTGTAGGTAGTAATCGAAACTATAAAATAAATCAACGCAGGTACCAACTGTTCGGTACTGTAATATGCAAATCTTTTTTAAGTACAGATTTAAGTATATAAAGAGATGATCTCTTCAAGGGATGTCCGCCATCAGAACAAACAAAACTAATAAAGATTTTTTTTCATAACTAATCACTTTCCGTATCACGCACTGAGGCATCACAAATATACAAATAGTGCATCTAAATAATATCAACAACACGGGGATGAATTATAATCAGAAGCCGTCAAAACAAAAATCCATGTGAATCTTTACTGTATTGGCGAAATTAAACGGGTTAGCAATCAGTTGCGCTTTTGTTTCACATTTCCAAAGCACCTGAACCATCAGCTGTTAAATTCCAGCTGGCGAAAAATGAGTTCCGCCCCTTCCATAGCTGAATTCTCTACAGGTTGGCAATGTTGAACTTGCATAATAGTCCATAAACGAGTACCTAGCGGTTAGGTATCCGCCGATTTCGTTTCTCCAGTTTTTCTCCGACCAACGATTTAATCGCTAACGTTCTAAAAGTAATTAACCCACAATTCTATTTGCAATAAAACATTTTCGTTACATCGAACTTTAAATCGTTAAGGTAAGACCAGACGTCCAGACACAGCAGAAACTAGAATTTACACAACACAAATAAAATACAATGTTAAATTTAATTCATTATATTTTTTGATAAAATTTCACTTCACGAACACGCCAACTTTATCAATTGTTAATTAACCGCCACATAAAATAAATACAGCAAACTAAAATTGTGAAATAATATATTTCATACAATTTAGCTTCTAGTGTTGAAATTTTGTTACACACAACAATTTGTAAAGCAGCTGTTTATGGTCCCTAAATATTCACACATCCCGAGGTGACGCAGTTGCGACGCTCTTTTTCATCCAGTCCGGCTTAAGCGTCACCAGGACTATCCCAAGTCATAGCAAATGCGGCGGAATAGGAATTTAGGCAGAGGTAGTGCCATGCTGCATAGGAGGAGGTGGTGTCATGCACAGTGAATGACACCACCTCCTCCTATGCAACGGAATTGGGCCGGCACGACCGGGGGGGTGCCTCTCGCTCACACAATACCGCCGTAAAGTGACATCTTCAGTGTCGCGTTTCGTACGGTTTGTGAGTAGCCGGTGGCCCACCGGGGGG